>JAJIBD010021326.1:0-38455 GCA_021461705.1 Cryptotis parvus | reverse complement strand
GGTACACATAACTGCTGCATTCAGAGATGTTTGTTCCATTGAGAGTGAATGGGGCCTCTGGGACTAGTTCTTTTTTCATGAACACAGTTTTGTTGAGATTCAGCTGTAGACTATCTTATTCATGGTCGAAGTCAGCCAGCATTTGTGCTGCTTGGCTAATGTTTGGTGTTATTAGAATAATGTCATCAGCAAAGCGGAGGTGGTGTAGTTGCCGACCGTCTATCTTCAATCCCATTCCTTCTCATTTTAATTATTGCATGACGTTCCCGAGGGTGGCGCTGAAGAGTTTTGGTGAAATGGTATCACCCTGCCAAACCCCTCTTTTGACATCAATGATCACTTCCTTGTAGAATGGTGAGATCCTGGTGGTGAATCCATAATACACAAAGAATCTTGATGTATTGGGTTTGAAACGCCCCTGTTTGGCTAGGGCTTCGATGATCGCTTCAGTCTCCACAGAACCAAAGGCTTTCTTTCAATCAATGAACATAAGACAGAGCGGCATCTTGAACTCCCTACAAACCTCAATGAGCTTGGTTACTGTGTGGATATGGTCAATTGTGCTGAATCCTTTCCGGAAGCCAGCTTGCTTGCATGGTTGTCCTTTATCTAATGTTCTACCAATCCTGTTCAGGATGACTCGAAGTGAACAACTTGTAGATGACGGGCAATAGGCAGATCGGGCGATAGTTGCTAATGTCGTGGATGCCTCCCTTCTTGAACAGTAAAACTGTCCTGCTGATTTTCCATTGGGAGGGAACTCTGCATTCAGACAGGTAGTGTGAAAGAGCCGAGCTAGTGTATTGATGAGTACTGATGGCAGATTCTTCAGGTGTTTGGGTCTGACTTTGTCTGGGCCTGGTGCTGTTCACTTCTTTACCAACAAAATGGCATGTTGGATTTCAGAAGGGAGAACATTGGGAATGACATATCCATCCTGTGGAATTTGGTATGTGGGCAGGTGGACGTGGCTATAAAGAGATCTGAGTAGAAGTCATGGATAATCTTCTCCATTGCCTTTCTGGAAGATGTGATTGATCTATCAGGATGTTGGAGGGCAGTCATCTTGGTCTTATAGTTGGCGAAGGACAGGCGGGCATTGTGAATGCTTTTCCCGGCTTCTGCTGCATCTTCCAGTATTTCTGCTCTTCTCTCTTTGAGGTCTTCCTTTATTGCTTCTCTACACTGCTTTGTGGGCTTGGACATTAGCATTTGGTTGCCTGAGGCTCTCGCCTACCCTATTAGCAAATGAGCTCGAGAGTTTCTGAAGACAGGTGTCCTTTTGTGGCTTTCTCTCTCTCAGCATTCTTCGCACAATCATGGAGGTGCTGAACCAGTCATTTGTATTCTTCATCGATGTTGTCAATGATGGCATCTTCCCATGTTGCCACAAAGGTTCCAAAGAGTTCCCAGTTGGTGGTCATTCTGGGAGTTCTCTTAAACTTTGCAGCCTTTTCTCCCTGTTGTGAGTAGAATTTTTCAAGAAGGAGACAGTGGTCTGATCTTGTTTGGAATTTGGGATGACAGCAACATTGGTCGGACAAAATCATCGATTGATGATGATGTGGTCAATTTCATTGTGGAACTTTCCACCAGGGGATTCCCATGTCCAACGTTTCGATTCAGTCTTCTGGAACTGTGAGTTCCCATGAATGGTCTTGGTGGACATGATGAACTCCAGATAGTCTCTCACCCTGTTCGTTCCATTCTAGGCCATGGGTCCTGATGTGTAGTTCTTCGGCTGATCTTCTCGGTCCTATCTTGGCATTAAAATCACCGACTATGATCTTGTAGAGGATGTGACCTTTATAGAACTCCTTCAGTTCCATGTAGAATTTCTCAGTTTCTTCTTCCCTTGTATGTGGATGTTGGTGCGTGGACAATGACGATAGAAACTGCTTGCAGTGGTCACATCTCTTCAAGTGTAATCGTCCTATCTGGTTTGTTAGGCATTTAAATGAATAAGTGCTCATGGCCAGGTTTGTGTTGACAAGGACACCAACACCACCGACACCTCTTTTTGTCGCATGTTCCGAGGAACAGTTCTTCTCCAGTTTCAAAAACAGCGGATGCGATTGGCGCCTTCTCATCTTGGTCAGACCAATGATGTCGTACATGATCTTTCTCACTTGCACCATCAGGTCCTCGATAAATGCTTCTGATGCCAGCCTACGTGCATTGAAAGTACAGTCAGTCATTTTAGTCCTTCGTTTTGGCAGCTTAGTTTGGCCCCGTGATTTTATCAACCACTCCTTGTTGCGTCCTTCTTAGTGCTGCTGTATTAAGGGCTCTTTCAGGGCTGGGGAAATAAACGTTGTTATTACTGGTTTTGGCATATCGAATCACGCATTGGACAGCTTGCCAAGCTCTGCTGTGTGGGTGGTATACTCTCAGTAGCTTGCCGGGCTCGCTGAGAGGGGTGGGTAAAATATTCTTGGTAATTTAGAGATAAATCATCAGTGGAATGCAGGGAGTGCAACAGGGAGAGCTGGTAGCTGCTCTGCCTGGTGTATCTGGTTCTGTGGTTAAGCATTCACGGAATGCATGAGTGAGTGTGTGAGTGTGTATAAGTGTTAGTGTGTGTATGAGTGTGTGTATATGAGTGTGTATGAGTGAGTGTGTGAGTGTGTATAAGTGTGAGGGTGTGTATGTGTGTGCATGAGTGTGTGTGCCACACCCAGCAGTGCTCAGGGGTCCCCTCAGTTCAGTGCTTGGGGGTCCCTCCTGGCAGTCCAAGGCTGTTTCATGAGGGATTCATAGACCGTCCTCCCATCCTCCTAGGAAGTGTCCACTCGCATCCTAACAGCCCTGGCCACGAGCACATCCGCCTCCAAGCATCCCTGTCCCCAGCAGTCCCCGAGACGTTATGTGTTTTAAGGCTTTCATATTAGCCTCGAACATGGTTTTATTGGTCAGGGAAACACACACAGATATACACAGATACACATACAGGCACACACAGGCACACACTCATACACACACACATAGATACACACATAGACACAGGCACACACACATACACACAGGCACACACATATACACAGATATATACACATACACACACAGATACACACAGACACAGGCACACACATATACACAGGCACACATACAGACACACAGATATACACACACAGACACGCACAGACACACAGATATACACACAGACACACAGATATACACACAGACACACAGATATACACACACATACACAGACACACAGATACACACAGACACAGGCACACACAGATACACAGGCACACACTCAGACACACAGTTATACACACATACACTGACAGACATACAGATACACACAGACACAGGCACACACACAGACACACACATATACACATATACACACAGACAAACAGATATACACAGGCACACATACACACACATACACACAGGCACACACTCAAACACACGGTTATACACACATACACTGACAGACAAACAGATACACACAGACACATTTTACTGCTCTAGGGCATTAAAAAAGTTAGGGCAGCACCAATTTTGAAACCAGAAGCTGCTGAAGCCCCAAGTCCCAGCGTCTTAAACACTAGAGGCGACCAAGCCGGGGCTGGGAACTAAGTCGGAGCCTCGGCCAGGGAAGTGATGCCCCCACTCTGGTTCCGAGCCCTGGGGGCTCCGCAGCAGCCACACAATGCTCTTCTGAGGGATGAGGGGGCTCTGAAGGTCCCCATCCACCCCAGGGTCAGCCCGGCGGGACATAATCCCTGCAGGAAGCACTTGGCTAGAGCCCTCTGAAGCAGAGCCCGGTGGCTCCCAGGGGGTGCCTAGGGGTGCCCTCCTGCAGGTACGTGCCATTCCCAGGTGGGCCTCGGTCTTCCCCGGCCCCGTCTTGCCTTGTTTTTCCCTTGCAGCATCCTCCATTGGGTCCTTATTTGCAGCAAAGTGCTGTGGGCTCACAGCTTCCCCTGCGCACGGAGCGCCTCTGCAGCATCTGTGATGGATGGTGAGAGTTGCGGCTATCGGGCCCAAAGGCAGTGATTTGTGTTTTGAAATTCCTTAATTATATATGTGCACAGCCATGCTAAGGGCCCCGCAGAGGCCCGGGCTGGGCCGCAATCCCCCGCGCCCGCAGAAGCAGGAAGGAGAACTTAGAAAGAGTTTTAAATCAGTGATGGGGATAAATCATTTAAAAAAATTAAAATCTAGAATACAGTCCAGAAGACACTCTATCACCACATCTATAATTACAAAGAAAAGTAAATCACTGGGAAAAAATGAACTGTCCTCCACACGATAAAGAAGAATGATGAACTTTTAACTCTGAGTTTCCATCTGGATATGGGTGATTTGGACTCACCGGGCACATGTCAGGATGACCAAGAGAAGCAACCGTCAGCACCTTGTGGAGAGAGTGGGTGCCAGGCAGGGGGCACTGGGCGAGGCCTTATTTTTTAAACAGAAAGACAGAAACAATCCTCTGAAATCATCAGGCTTAAGAGTGCCCTGTGTTAACAACCCAGTGACCAACTCGATTTCATCCCCGGCATCCCATATGGGCCCGGAATACCGCCAGGAGTAAATCCAGGAGAAGGAGAAAGGGAGGAAGGAAGGAAATAGGAGGGGGGAAGGAGAGAGGAAAGAGGAGAAGGAACAGGAGGGGAGAGATGAAGGGAGAGGGGAGGAGAAAGGGGAAGGGTGAATGGAGAAGGGGCAGGTCACGGCCCTCTGCAGAGCGAGTGTCCTGTGTGCCCAGACTGTGTGCCCAGACAGGAAAGGCCACAATGGACTGTTTGCTTAGGGCCCGAGGCCCAGGCAGGATGGTGGGAAGGAGGCCCCAGTGAGAGGGGCATCAGGGATCGCTGGATGCTGGACAGTGAGGCCAGGCGTCTGGGCGAGAAGGTCCCAGAGGGTGAGACAGCAGAGCCAGGCGCTAGTAGGCCCCAAGCAGCCAGCAGGACCCCGCACTCACGCCCAGTACTCCAGACCTCACACTCACGCCCACTGCTCCAGGACTCTGCTTCACGCCCAGGACCTCACACTCACACCCAGGACCTCACATTCACGCCCAGTGATCCAAACACCATATTCCCACCTGCACAGGCAGGAATCTCCTGGTCGGGGATGCTAGAAGGGGCCATGTGCGAGGCAGGCAGGAGTGTTATGAGTTAAGCCTGGGAACTGGCCACCTTCACCCCAAGAGGTGGTGGTTATTAGCCCTGCAACATGAGTATTATGGACACGGGCCTCAATCAGCACTGGACTGGGGGCTCTGGGGCTCACGGTACCAGACTTGGGGACAAGGATGGACACAAATAAGCCAAGTGCCCACACAGCTGGGCAAGCACATTTGTCTCGGACTCAGCCACCAGCAGCACGGACGGATTTTCTCGAAGTTGGGGAAGGGGAGGAAGGAAAAACTGAAAGATCACGAGCTGTCAGTTCTCAGAATATTCAAAACAAGCTGGCCAGCAAGTCCTTTCCTGGACGTCTCTCTAAAGAACACAGAAGCACCAAATCAGAAACATCTGCTCAGTACGTTCACGGCACCGCTGCCAAGATCTGGATGCAGCCGGACGGCCATGGACAAGGAAGGGTCAGTCGCACACCCAGTGGGACACTCCTCGCTGCTGAAAGAGAGCCAAAAGCGGCCCTTGGTGCCAACAAGGAAGGGACTGCAGGGGGCTGAGCTGAACACAGTGAATCTGGGTGAAGACCAACATGGCACAGCTCACTCACAGGTGCGACAGAAAGAGACAGAGCCAGGGGACAGAGCCAGGTGAAAATGAACCACACAGTGAGGGTGCCAGAGAAGGGGGGGCTGAAAAGGCCCTTTGTTTGTGAAGGGGGCATTGGCACGTTGCGCGAGACGTGACACTGTACCTCCTAAAGCATTAAGCATCAATGCCTTGGAAACCAACACTGCCTCAAAAATAAGCTTTCGAGCTGGGTGATAATACAGCAGTAGGGCGTTTGCCTTGCACATGGCCAACCTGGGTTCAAACCCCCGGCATCCCATATGGTCTTCTGAGCACCACCAGGAGTGATTCCTTAGTGTAACACGGGAGTAACCGCTGAGCATCGCCCAGTGTGATTTTACCAAAAGCCATAATAATATTGATGATAATAACCCTTAGGGGCCAGAGAGATAGTACAGAGGATAAGGCACCTGTCTTGCACTCAGCCAACCCAGGTTCCATCCCTTGTACCCCATATAGTCCCCAAGCACTGCCAGGAGGGATCCCTGAGCACAGAGCAGGAATAAGCTCTGAGCACCAGTGGTTGTGGCCCAAACTAACAAATAAACAAGCCAGCAATAGCAAATTCTTTTCATTAGGAACGGCTCTACTCAGAGTAGAGAGGTGGTAAGCAGGTAGGGAGCTCGCTTTGATGTGGCCAACCTGAGTTTGAGCCCTACATCACCTACAGCCCTCTGGAGTCTGCTAGGAGTGATTCCTGAGCACAGAGCCAGGAGTCATCCCTGAGCACAGCTGGGTGTGGTCAAAATAAAAAGAGAAAGAAAGAGCATGCGCTACCCTTCCTAGCAAAGCCCGCTCAGGGCAGGAGCTAATCAACCTGAACAAACATACTGTGGTAAGGGGAACCCAAGTGTCCCTCAGGAAGGAAAGACTCAACTAAGACCGACCATGACCAACTGCTTCACCAGCTAAAAGACAAAGATGGTCAGAGGGGACCCAAGAAACAGAACCCAGCTATATGCAGCTGCAAGAAAGTATTTCAGGTACAAAGACAGGTGCAGATGGAAAGGAAATGGACGGTGACAAGTATGCCAGGCTACCCTTAACCAAGTATGCTGGGATACACCTAACCAAGTATATTGGGATACCCCTAACCAAGTATGTTAACATACCCCTAACCAAGTATGCTGGAATACCCCAAACCAAGTATGCTGGGATACCCCAAACCAAGTATGCTGGGATACCCCTAACCAAGTATGCCGGGATACCCCTAACCAAGTATGCTGGGATACCCCTAACCAAGTATGCTGGGATACCCTTAACCAAGTATGCTGGGATACCCCTAACCAAGTATGCTGGGATCGCCTAACCAAGTATGCTGGGATACCCTAACCAATTATGCTGGGATACCCCGAACCAAGTATGCTGGGATACCCCGAACCAAGTATGCTGGGATACCCCCTAACCAAGTATGCTGGAATACCCCTAACCAAGTATGCTGGGATACCCCTAACCAAGTATGCTGGGATACCCTAACCAAGTATGCTGGGATACCCTTAACCAAGTATGCTGGGATACCCTAACCAAGTATGCTGGGATACCCCTAACCAAGTATGCTGGGATACCCCTAACCAAGTATGCTGGGATACCCCTAACCAAGTATGCTGGGATACCCCTAACCAAGTATGCTGCGATACCCCTAACCAAGTATGCTGCGATACCCCTAACCAAGTATGCTGGGATACCCTTAACCAAGTATGTTAGGATACCCCTAACCAAGTATGCTGGGATACCCCTAAACAAGAATGTTGGGATACCCTTAACCAAGTATGCTGGGATACCCCTAACCAAGTATGCTGGGATACCCCTAACCAAGTGTGCTGGGATACCCTAACCAAGTATGCTGGGATACCCCTAACCAAGTATGCTGGGCTACCCCTAACCAAGTATGCTGGAATACCCCTAACCAAGTATGCTGGGATACCCCAAACCAAGTATGCTGGGATACCCCTAACCAAGTATGCCGGGATACCCCTAACCAAGTATGCTGGGATACCCCTAACCAAGTATGCTGGGATACCCTTAACCAAGTATGCTGGGATACCCCTAACCAAGTATGCTGGGATACCCTAACCAAGTATGCTGGGATACCCCTAACCAAGTATGCTGGGATACCCCTAACCAAGTATGCTGGGATACCCCGAACCAAGTATGCTGGGATACCCCTAACCAAGTATGCTGGAATACCCTAACCAAGTATGCTGGGATACCCTAACCAAGTATGCTGGGATACCCCTAACCAAGTATGCTAGGATACCCTTAACAAAGTATGCTGGGATACCCTAACCAAGTATGCTGGGATACCCTAACCAAGTATGCTGGGATACCCTAACCAAGTATGCTGGGATACCCCTAACCAAGTATGCTGGGATACCCCTAACCAAGTATGCTGCGATACCCTAACCAAGTATGCTGCGATACCCTAACCAAGTATGCTGGGATACCCCTAACCAAGTATGCTGGGATACACTTAACCAAGTATGTTAGGATACCCTAACCAAGTATGCTGGGATACCCCTAAACAAGAATGTTGGGATACCCTTAACCAAGTATGCTGGGATACCCCGAACCAAGTATGCTGGGATACCCCTAACCAAGTATGCTAAGATACCCCTAACCAAGTATGCTGGGATACCCATAACCAAGTATGCTGGCTACCCTAACAAAGTATGCTCGGATACCCCTAACCAAGTATGCCGGGCTACTCCCAACCAAGTATGCCGGGCTACAACAAACTAAGTATGCTGGGCTACCCCTAACCAAGTATGCTGGGATACCCCTAACAAGTATGCTGGGATACCCTTAACCAAGTATGCTGGGATACCCCTAACCAAGTATGCTGGGATACAATTAACCAAGTATGCCAGGCTACCCGTAACCAAGTATGCCGGGCTACCCATAACCAAGTATGCCGGGATACCCCTAAGCAAGTATGCTGGGATACCGTTACACAAGTATACTGGGATACCCTAACCAAGTATGCTGGGATACCCCTAATCAAGTATGCCGGGCTACCCCAAACCAAGTATGCCAGGCTACCCCTAACCAAGTATGCTGGGCTACCCGTAACCAAGTATGCTGGGCTATCCCTAACAAAGTATGCCGAGATACCCCTAACCAAGTATGCTGGGATACCCTTAACCAAGTATGCTGGCCTACCCATAACCAAGTATGCTGGGATACCCCTAACCAAGTATACTGGGATACCCATAACCAAGTATGCTGGGCTACCCGTAACCAAGTGTGCCAGGCTACACCTACCCAAGTATGCTGGGATACCCTTAACCAAGTATGCTGGGCTACCCCTAACCAAGTATGCTGGGATACCCCTAACCAAGTATGCTGGGATAACCCTAACCAACTATGCTGGGATACCCCTAACCAAGTATGCTGGGATACACCTAACCAAGTATGCTGGGATACCCCTAACCAAGTATGCTGGGCTACCCCTAACCAAGTATGCTGAGATACCCCTAACCAAGTATGCTGGGATACCCCTAACCAAGTATGCTGGGATACCCCTAAGCAAGTATGCCGGGATACCCCTAACCAAGTAGTGCCGTGCTACCCATAACCAAGTATGTTAAAATACCCTAACCAATTATGCCGGGATACCCCTAACCAAGTATGCAAAGATACCCTAACCAAGTATGCTGGGATACCCTTAACCAAGTATGCTGGGATACCCCTAACCAAGTATGCTGGTATACCCCCTAAACAAGTATGCTGGGAAACCCCTAACCAAGTATGATGGGATACCACTAACCAAGTATGCTCGGATACCCTTAACCAAGTATGCAGGGATACCCCTAACCAAGTATGCTGGGATACCGCTAACCAAGTATGCTGGGATACCCCTAACCAAGTATGCTGGGATAACCTTAACCATGTATGCTGGGATACCCCTAACCAAGTATGCTGGGATACCCCCTAACCAAGTATGCTGGGATATCCCTAACCAAGTATGCCGGGCTACCCTTAACCAAGTATGCTGGGATACCCCTAACCAAGTATGCTGGGATACCCCTAACCCAGTATGCTGGGATACCCCTAACCAAGTATGCTGGGATACCCAAAACCAAGTATGCTGGGATACCCCTAACCAAGTATGCTGGGATACCCCTAACCAAGTATGCTGGGATACCCCGAACCAAGTATGCTGGGATACCCCTAACCAAGTATGCTGGAATACCCCTAACCAAGTATGCTGGGATACCCCTAACCAAGTATGCTGGGATACCCTAACCAAGTATGCTGGGATACCCTTAACAAAGTATGCTGGGATACCCCTAACCAAGTATGCTGGGATACCCCTAACCAAGTATGCTGGGATACCCTAACCAAGTATGCTGAGATACCCCTAACCAAGTATGCTGGGATACCCCTAACCAAGTCGCTGCGATACCCCTAACCAAGTATGCTGCAATACCCCTAACCAAGTATGCTGGGATACCCCTAACCAAGTATGCTGGGATACACTTAACCAAGTATGCCGGGCTACCCTTAACCAAGTATGCTGGGATACCCCTAACCAAGTATGCTGGGATACCCCTAACCCAGTATGCTGGGATACCCCTAACCAAGTATGCTGGGATACCCAAAACCAAGTATGCTGGGATACCCCTAACCAAGTATGCTGGGATACCCCTAACCAAGTATGCTGGGATACCCCTAACCAAGTATGCTAGGATACCCCTAACCAAGTATGCTGGGATACCCTTAACCAAGTATGCTGGGATACCCCTAACCAAGTATGCTGGGATACCCCTAAACAAGTATGCTGGGAAACCCCTAACCAAGTATGATGGGATACCACTAACCAAGTATGCTCGGATACCCTTAACCAAGTATGCAGGGATACCCTAACCAAGTATGCTGGGATACCGCTAACCAAGTATGCTGGGATACCCCTAACCAAGTATGCTGGGATAACCTTAACCATGTATGCTGGGATACCCCTAACCAAGTATGCTGGGATACCCCTAACCAAGTATGCTGGGATATCCCTAACCAAGTATGCCGGGCTACCCTTAACCAAGTATGCTGGGATACCCCTAACCAAGTATGCTGGGATACCCCTAACCCAGTATGCTGGGATACCCCTAACCAAGTATGCTGGGATACCCCTAACCAAGTATGCTGGGATACCCCTAACCAAGTATGCTGGGATACCTTTAACCAAATATGCCGGGCTACCCGTAACCAAGTATGCCGGGCTACCCCTAACCAAGTATGCTGGGATACCCTAACCAAGTATGCTGGGATACCCTTAACGAAGTATGCTGGGATACCCCTAACCAAATATGCAGGGATACCCTAACCAAGTATGCTGGGATACCCTAACAAGTATGCCGGGATACCCTAACCAAGTAGTCCGTGCTACCCGTAACTAAGTATGTTAAAATACCCCTAACCAAGTATGCTGGGATACCCATAACCAAGTTTGCTGGGATACCCTTAACCAAGTATGCTGGGATACCCTTAACCAAGTATGCTGGGATACCCTTAACCAAGTATGCTGGGATACCCCTAACCAAGTATGCTGGGATATCCCTAACCAAGTATGCCGGGCTACCCTTAACCAAGTATGCTGGGATACCCCTAACCAAGTATGCTGGGATACCCCTAACCCAGTATGCTGGGATACCCCTAACCAAGTATGCTGGGATACCCAAAACCAAGTATGCTGGGATACCCCTAACCAAGTATGCTGGGATACCCCTAACCAAGTATGCTGGGATACCCCGAACCAAGTATGCTGGGATACCCTTAACAAAGTATGCTGGGATACCCCTAACCAAGTATGCTGGGATACCCCTAACCAAGTATGCTGGGATACCCTAACCAAGTATGCTGAGATACCCCTAACCAAGTATGCTGGGATACCCCTAACCAAGTATGCTGCGATACCCTAACCAAGTATGCTGCAATACCCCCTAACCAAGTATACTGGGATACCCCTAACCAAGTATGCTGGGATACACTTAACCAAGTATGTTAGGATACCCCTAACCAAGTATGCTGGGATACCCCTAAACAAGAATGTTGGGATACCCTTAACCAAGTATGCTGGGATACCCCGAACCAAGTATGCTGGGATACCCCTAACCAAGTATGCTAAGATACCCCTAACCAAGTATGCTGGGATACCCATAACCAAGTATGCTGGCTACCCCCTAACAAAGTATGCTCGGATACCCCCTAACCAAGTATGCCGGGCTACTCCCAACCAAGTATGCCGGGCTACAACAAACTAAGTATGCTGGGCTACCCCTAACCAAGTATGCTGGGATACCCCTAACAAGTATGCTGGGATACCCTTAACCAAGTATGCTGGGATACCCCTAACCAAGTATGCTGGGATACAATTAACCAAGTATGCCGGGCTACCCGTAACCAAGTATGCCGGGCTACCCATAACCAAGTATGCCGGGATACCCCTAAGCAAGTATGCTGGGATACCGTTACACAAGTATACTGGGATACCCCTAACCAAGTATGCTGGGATACCCCTAACCAAGTATGCCGGGCTACCCCAAACCAAGTATGCCAGGCTACCCCTAACCAAGTATGCCGGGCTACCCCAAACCAAGTATGCCAGGCTACCCCTAACCAAGTATGCTGGGCTACCCGTAACCAAGTATGCTGAGCTATCCCTAACAAAGTATGCCGAGATACCCCTAACCAAGTATGCTGGGATACCCTTAACCAAGTATGCTGGCCTACCCATAACCAAGTATGCTGGGATACCCCTAACCAAGTATACTGGGATACCCATAACCAAGTATGCTGGGCTACCCGTAACCAAGTGTGCCAGGCTACACCTACCCAAGTATGCTGGGATACCCTTAACCAAGTATGCTGGGCTACCCCTAACCAAGTATGCTGGGATACCCCTAACCAAGTATGCTGGGATAACCCTAACCAACTATGCTGGGATACCCCTACCCAAGTATGCTGGGATACACCTAACCAAGTATGCTGGGATACCCCTAACCAAGTATGCTGGGCTACCCCTAACCAAGTATGCTGAGATACCCCTAACCAAGTATGCTGGGATACCCCTAACCAAGTATGCTGGGATACCCCCTAAGCAAGTATGCCGGGATACCCCTAACCAAGTAGTGCCGTGCTACCCATAACCAAGTATGTTAAAATACCCCTAACCAATTATGCCGGGATACCCTAACCAAGTATGCTAAGATACCCCTAACCAAGTATGCTGGGATACCCTTAACCAAGTATGCTGGGATACCCCCTAACCAAGTATGCTGGGATACCCCTAAACAAGTATGCTGGGAAACCCCTAACCAAGTATGATGGGATACCACTAACCAAGTATGCTCGGATACCCTTAACCAAGTATGCAGGGATACCCCTAACCAAGTATGCTGGGATACCGCTAACCAAGTATGCTGGGATACCCCTAACCAAGTATGCTGGGATAACCTTAACCATGTATGCTGGGATACCCCTAACCAAGTATGCTGGGATACCCTAACCAAGTATGCTGGGATATCCCTAACCAAGTATGCCGGGCTACCCTTAACCAAGTATGCTGGGATACCCCTAACCAAGTATGCTGGGATACCCCTAACCCAGTATGCTGGGATACCCCTAACCAAGTATGCTGGGATACCCCTAACCAAGTATGCTGGGATACCCTAACCAAGTATGCTGGGATACCTTTAACCAAATATGCCGGGCTACCCGTAACCAAGTATGCCGGGCTACCCCTAACCAAGTATGCTGGGATACCCCTAACCAAGTATGCTGGGATACCCTTAACGAAGTATGCTGGGATACCCCTAACCAAATATGCAGGGATACCCCTAACCAAGTATGCTGGGATACCCCTAACAAGTATGCCGGGATACCCCTAACCAAGTAGTCCGTGCTACCCGTAACTAAGTATGTTAAAATACCCCTAACCAAGTATGCTGGGATACCCATAACCAAGTTTGCTGGGATACCCTTAACCAAGTATGCTGGGATACCCTTAACCAAGTATGCTGGGATACCCCTAACCAAGTATGCTGGGATACCCCTAACCAAGTATGCTGGGATACCCCTAACCAAGTATGCTGGGATACCCTTAACCAAGTATGCTGGGATACCCCTAACCAAGTATGCTGGGATACCCTTAACCAAGTATGCCGGGCTACCCGTAACCAAGTATGCCGGGCTACCCCTAACCAAGTATGCTGGACTACCCGTAACCAAGTATGCTGGGCTACCCCTAACCAAGTATGCTGGGATACCCCTAACCAAGTATGCTGGGCTACCCTAACCAAGTATGCTGGGTTACCCGTAACCAAGTATGCTGGGATACCCCTTACCAAGTATACTGGGATACCCTTAACCAAGTATGCTGGGCTACCCGTAACCAAGTGTGATGGGCTACCTCTAACCAAGTATTCAGGGATACCCTTAACCAAGTATGCTGGGCTACCCCTAACCAAGTATGCTGGGATACCCCTAACCAAGTATGCTGGGATTCCCCTAACCAAGTATGCTGGGCTACCCCTAACCAAGTATGCTGGGCTAGCCCTAACCAAGTATGCTGGGATACCCCTAACCAAGTGCTGTGCTACCCCTAACCAAGTATGCTGGGCTATCCGTAACCAAGTATGCTGGGATACCCCAACCAAGTATGCTGGGATACCCCTAACCAAGTGTGCTGGGATACCCTCAACCAAGTATGCTTGGCTACCAGTAACCAAGTGCGCTGGGCTACCCCTAACCAAGTATGCTGGGATACCCCTAACCAAGTATGCTGGGATACCCCTAACCAAGTATACTGGGATACCCTTAACCAAGTAGTGCCGTGATACACGTAACCAAGTATGTTGGGATACCCCTAACCAAGTATGCTGGGATACCCCCTAACCAAGTATGCTGGGATACCCTTAACGAAGTATGCTGGGATACCTCTAACCAAATATGCAGGGATACCCCTAACCAAGTATGCTGGGATACCCCTAACCAAGTATGCTGGGATACCCCTAATCAAGTATGGTGGGATACCCCTAACCAAGTATGCTGGGATACCCCTAACCAAGTATGCTGGGATACCCCTAACCAAGTATGCTGGGATACCCCTAACCAAGTATGCTGGGATACCCTTAACCAAGTATGCTGGGCTACCCGTAACCAAGTGCGCCGGGCTACCCCTAACCAAGTATGCTGGGATACCCTTAACCAAGTATGCTGGGATACCCCTAACCAAGTATACTGGGATACCCTTAACCAAGTATGCTGGGATACCTCTAACCAAATATGCAGGGATACCCCTAACCAAGTATGCTGGGATACCCCTAACCAAGTATGCTGGGATACCCCTAACCAAGTATGCTGGGATACCCCGAACCAAGTATGCTGGGATACCCCTAACCAAGTATGCTGGGATACCCCTAACCAGTATGCCGGGCTACGCCTAACCATGTATGCTGGGATACCCCCTAACCAAGTATGCTGGGATACCCTTAACGAAGTATGCTGGGATACCCCTAACCAAATATGCAGGGATACCCCTAACCAAGTATGCTGGGATACCCCTAACCAAGTATGCTGAGATACCCCTAACCAAGTATGCTGGGATACCCCTATCCAAGTATGTTGGGATACCCCTAACCAAGTATGCCGTGCTACCCGTAACCAAGTGTGCTGGGCTACCCCTAACCAAGTATGCTGGGATACCCTAACCAAGTATGTTGGGATACCCCTAACCAAGTATGCCGGGATACCCCTAACCAAGTATGCCCGGATACCCCCTAACCAAGTATGCTGGGATACCCCTAACCAAGTATGTTGGGATACCCCTAACCAAGTATGCTGGGATACCCCTAACCACGTATGCTGGGATACTTCTAACCAAGTATGCTGGGATACCCCTAACCAAGTATGCTGTTATACCCCTAACCAAGTATGTTGGGATACCCTTAACCAAGTATGCTTGGATACCCCTAACCAAGTATGCTGGGATACCCCTAACCAAGTATGCTGGGATACCCCTAACCAAGTATGCCGGGCTACCCTTAACCAAGTATGCTTGGATACCCCTAACCAAGTATGCTGGGATACCCCTAACCAAGTATGCTGGGATACCCCTAACCAAGACACTGAAGCTGCCATGGTGGTTTCAGAGAAAACATCAAAGCAAGTAAAGTTCTCGGAAAAAGAGGTGTTAATCCTAATGGTAAAGAAATTGGTTGTCCAAGACAGAGCACTTCCTAATGGACGTCCTGTGAACTAGAGACCATCAGATGATTCAATGTCAAAGCAGAAGGGAACACGGGTCACGTGAGGTGAATCTTCCGCAGCTTGCGACACCCCTGTCAGGAATGAGACCACCCCGCAGGGAGGACATTCACCAGCACACTGCTAACCCTGGAAACTCCACTGGTGCACTGGATACGGGTAACCTCTGGGCTATTTCTCCCATGACACCAGACTCCACATTTTTTTCACAAACTTACAAGGCTCATTCACAAGACAGACCACATGGCATGCCATGAAACACACTCCAACTATTCAAATAAACCAAAATTCCAGAATATCTATTCTCTGATCACAACAGAATTGAACTAGAAATCAGCAGAAGAAAGATAACTAGCAAAACCCCAGCATACATTGTTAGACATACTTCTAACCACCCGAATCAAGGAAGAAATCTCAAGAGAAACGTTAAATACATTGAACTCATTGGAAATGAAAAGACAACTAACCAAAAGTTGTGAGGTACAGCCAAAGCAGTTCTTAAAGAAACCTTTGTGGCATTAGATACATACACTTGCAAACAAAACGAAAGTTAAAATTCTCTGTTTCCATCTTAGGAAACTACAAAAGGGGACCTGCCCTTCCCAGTTTGTGTTCTCTCTGGCATGCATCCTGCTTGCTCGCCTCTGTGTCTATGCTTTATCTTTAGACCTATGTGTACACACACTCCTTTTCCTTCTCCCCCTCTCATCTAAGTAAGTTTCATTCAATAAAAACTATCTTGCTTCGCATAGAACTGAGCATTAAAAGTAGGCAAAAGGATAGATATGATAACCTCTAACTGTATGTATTGCAAACCACAGTGTATAAAACACAGAGAGATAGAGTGAGTAAAAATTGCCACAGCTCCTCAGAGCTCCACCTAAGAGAAAACCTGATCTTTCCCTTTGAGTTTCATCAGTAAATGCTCAAGATGAGAGCCTTCTACTGAGAGTATACCACCTACGGCAGAGCCTGGCAAGGTACCCATGTTTTATTTGATATGCCAAAAACCAGTAACATTATGAACCTCATTCCCATGTCCTGAAGGAATGGTTTGAGGCTCTTCCTTTTCTAGGAGCAAACAGATACCCTTGGGCTACACTTGCTTGCAACAGGATGTATGGAGATATTACTGGTGCCCAATGGAGCAAATCGGTGAACAATGGGAAGACAAGCAATACAAGTGAGAAGTGATATCTCACGGTGGTATCACTGTATCATTGTCTTCCGTTCATCATTGATTTGCTGGAGCGGGCACCAGTAACATCTCCATATGTCCTGTCTCATGCTAGTAGAGCCCAAGGGCATCTGCTTGCTCCAGGAACATAAAGAGCCTCAAACCATTCCATCAGGTCATGGGAATGAGGTCTATAATTGTTACTGGTATTTGGCATATCAAATATGATACGGAGGCTTGCCAGGCTCTGCCGTGCAGGTGGCATACTCTTGTAGTCACCTCTAAATCCAGCATTTATTGATGAACCACGCGGCTGCAAGTGGTTGCGCCAGCCGGGCTGTGATAGGCTCCTCTGCTGGGTGGAGTTCTGATGAGAGGGAAGTCCGGATGTGGAAAATGGCGGCCCTCATGTTGATGATAAATGTAAAAATTGATGATAAATGTAAAACTAAAAAGTTTTTTTTTAAACTATCTTGCTTTATACACACAGAGACACACTCACAGACACACACATACACACTAACATGCACGCTTACACACATTCACAACAAAAAAGAAAAAAGAACAATTATGAAGTAAGCAGGAAAATATGAATAATATAAAATTAAAGCAGAAATCAATAAATTGAAAATAGGAAATCAACAAACAAAATCAAGAAAAACAGGAATAGGTTTGCTGAAAAGACAGAGTTGATAAACCTATATACAGGCAAAGAAGAAAGAGAAGGCAAACGAATAATACCCAAAACAAATGAGCAAAGTCACAGTAGCCCCTGGACACGGAAAGGATGGCAGAGGGGCACCTGAATATGTCCATGTCCACAGATGCAAGAGCCTAAAAGAAATACCTCAAAAGACTCACTCTGCCAGGAGTCACCCGGGAAGAAACAGGGTTTTATTAAAGACACTGAATCCATCATGAACAGCCAGCCAGAGTAACACACCTGCTCCAGCTGGGCCTACTGGCAAATTCTCTCAAACACCACAGGAATAAGTTACTCCAATTCTCCACAATCCCTCTCAGATGAGGGAAGCAGCAAGAACATGGCACAGTCTTTCTCGGAGATGAGCTGGCCACCAAGACCCGAGCCAGACTGTCCCGCTGATGGTCAGCTCAGGGCACACACCATGCAGTAATGTCCTTCCCCTGTTGTTTCTGAGGGTTTCCTCTACAACACCTAGTTGTTCGAGTCACACCTAACGGTGCTCTGGGGCTACTCCCAGCTCAGTGCTCGGCAGTTGCCCTGTCTGTGCTGGGATCAGACTGGGCTCTCCAGGACACAGTGTATACATTCCGGCTCAAGTGAAAGAAGGAATTCAGAGTTCTGACCTCCGTTGCTATTCCAGAATCAGGGGACGCTGTCTCGCTTTGCCAAGGCATCGAAAATCAGATGGGCTGGACATGTAATGCAATTTGGAGATGACCGCTGGACTAGACCTGTTACCGAATGGATCACACGGGATGTCAAAAGATCACGTGGCCACCCACCCACAAGATGGTCAGACTTCCTTGTCAAGACCCTGAAGGAACGGTTTGAGGCTCTTCATAATCCTGAATCAACCAGATGCCATTGGGCTACATTGGCACGTGATAGGGTCCAATGGAAATGTTACTGGAGCCCGCTCGAGCAAGCCGATGAATAATGGGATTCAAGTGAAGTGATCAAGTGATTGTATAACACAGTTTAGGAATAAGATTTAAAACCTGGTCAAATTCAAGAACTAAATAGACAGAAAGGTAGTCCACATTCATGAAAAAGAAACTCAACATTGTCAAAGTTAGTTTTTCCCAGCTTCATCTAGAGATTTAATGCATCCAAAAATCCCAACAAGGCAAATTTCATAACTTCATTTTTTTCTAACCGCTCCATAGTATTTCATTGTGTAGATGTACCAACATCATCTACACAATGTAGATGTACCAACAAGAGACAGACATGGGGCAAAGCTGCTACTGGCTCTCACTGTGCCCAGCCGCTCATGAGGTGCCTGGGAGGGATGGCAGGTTCTAGCCCTGGCCCACCACCCCAGCAGAGCCTCACAATAATCCGATTTGTGAATCCGGCCCAGAGCCTCACAACAAGCCATATGACCCCCGACTCCATGAGGGCCTCCATGTTCCACATCCGGATTTCCCTCTCGTCAGAACTCCACCCTGCAGACCAACCTATCACAGCCTGGCTCGCCGGGCCCTACACGGCTGCGCAGTTCATCAATAAATGCTGGATTTTGAGATGACTACAAGAGTATGCTATCTGCACGGCAGAGCCTGGCAAGCTACCCGTGTCGTATTTGATATGCCAAATACCAGTAACAATTATAGACCTCATTCCCACGACCTGATGGAATGGTTTGAGGCTCTTTTATGTTCCTGGAGCAAGCAGGTGCCCTTGGGCTCTACTTGCATGAGACAGGTCATATGGAGAAGTTACTGGTGCCTGTTCGAAGCAAATCGATGATGAACGGGAAGACAGTGAAAATCTGATTTGTGACAGGGACGGTCATATCAACAAAGAACCCTAAACAGAGTGTAGAAGAGCAGTGCCACACCCTATTGCAGGTATAAACAAAGGTTAGCCAAGTACTAATCCTGAGATTATCTCTTATGTAAAACACTGGAGGGTGAGAGAGAGAGAGAGAGAGAGAGAGAGAGAGAGAGAGAGCTGATCTTAATTTCATGAGCTTCATGTAATCTAGATGGTACCCTCAAGGTCCTTCTTATTATCTGCACCAGGGTGATTCTGAGTATCTTGTTCTCGTGTACCGAAAGGGTCACACTCGCCTGCTTAGAGCAAACTAGTATGATCACTTCACTTGATCACTTGATCCTGTTATTCATCGATTTGCTCGAGCGGGCGCCAGTAACATTTCCATTGGACCCTATCACGTGCCAATGTAGCCCAATGTCATCTGGTTGATTCAGGAATACAAAGAGCCTCAAACCGTTCCTTCAGGGTCTTGACAAGCAAGTCAGACCATCTTGTAGGTGGGCGGCCACGTGATCTTTTGAAATTCCGTGGGATCCAGTCGGTAACGGCTCTAGTCCAGCAGTTGTCTCCAAATTGCATTACATGTCCAGTCCATCTGATTTTCGATGCCTTGGCAAAAGAGACAGCGTCCCTGATTCTGGAATAGCGACAGAGGTCAGAACTCCGGATTCCTTCTCTCACTTGAGTGAGGCGTGATATTCCAAGCATAGCTCTTTCGATGCCTCTCTGGGAGACCCGAATAGCATTCTCATCCTGCTTTCGCCTCTGAAAGGCGTATGTTAATGCAGGGAGAACGGTGGAGTCAAAGAGATGTGCCCAGAGCCGGAGGTTCTTTGTCCTTTTAGCTATTTCTTCGATGCCTTTGAAGGCATTCCATGCCGCTCTCTTCCTCCTGCGCAGCTCAGATTTTAGGTCGTTCATCATGTTGACTTCTCGACCTAGGTACACATAACTGCTGCATTCAGAGATGTTTGTTCCATTGAGAGTGAATGGGGCCTCAGGAACTAGTTCATTCTTCATGAACATTGTTTTCTTTCCACATTCAGCTGTAGACCTATCTTTCCACATTCTCGGTCGAAGTCAGCCAGCATTTGTGCCACTTGGCTAATGTTTGGTGTTATTAGAATGATGTCATCAGCGAAGCGGAGGTGGTATAGTTGCCGACCATCTATCTTCACTCCCATTCCTTCCCATTCTAATTGTTGCATGATGTTCTCGAGGGTGGCACTGAAGAGTTTTGGTGAAATGGTATCACCCTGTCAAACCCCTCTTTTGACATCAATGACCACTTCTTTGTTGAATGGTGAGATCCTGGTGGTGAACCCGTAATACAGCTCACGAAGGATCTGGATGTATTGGGTTTGAACACCCTGTTTGACTAGGGCTTCGATGACTGCTTCAGTCTCCACAGAATCAAAGGCTTTCTGTAAATCAATGAACATGAGACAGAGCGGCATCTTGTACTCCCTACAAACCTTGATGAGCTTGGTTACTGTGTGGATATGGTCGATTGTGCTGAGTCCTTTCCGGAAGCCTGCTTGCTCGCATGGTTGTCCTTCATCTAGTGTTCTGCCAATCCTGTTCAGGATGACTCATGTAAACAGCTTGTAGATGACTGACAACAGGCAGATGGGGCGATAGTTGCCGATGTTGTGAATGTCTTCCTTCTTGAACAGTAGAACTGTCCTGCTGGTTTTCCATTGGGAGGGCACCTTTCATTCGGACAGGTAGCGTGTGAAGAGCCGAGCTAGTGTATTGATGAGTACCGACAGCAGATTCTTCAGGTGTTCGGGTCTGACTTTGTCTGGGCCTGGTGCTGTTCCCTTCTTTACCAACGAGATGGTATGTTGGATTTCAGAAGGGAGAACGTTGGGAATGACATATCCATCCTGTGGAATTTGGTATGTGGGCAGGTGGATGTGGCTATCAAAGAGATTTGAGTAGAAGTCCTGGATAATCTTCTCCATTGCCTTTCTGGAAGATGTGATAGATCCATCAGGGCATTGGAGGGCAGTCATCTTGGTCTTATAGTTGGCGAAGGACAGGCGGGCAGTGCGAATACTTTTCCCGGCTTCTGCTGCATCTTTCAGTATTTCTGCTCTTCTGTCTTTGAGGTCTTCTTTTATCGCTTCTCTGCACCATTTAGCAAGCTTGGACGTTAGCATTTGGTCTCCTGAGGCTTGCGCCTTGCCACGTTGGCAAATGAGCTCAAGAGAGTTTCTAAAGACAGGAGTCCTTTTGTGTCTTTCTCTCTCTCGGCATTCTTCGCACAATCATGGAGGTGCTGAACCAGTCGGTTGTATTCTTCATCAATGTCGTCAATGATGGTATCTTCCCATGTTGCTGCAATGGTGCCAAAGAGTTCCCAGTTGGTGGTTGTTCTGGGAGTTCTCTTCTTAAACTTTGCAGCCTTTTTCTCCCGTTGCAGGAAGTAGAATTTTGCACGAAGGAGACGGTGGTCTGATCCTTTTTTGGAATTTGGGGACAACAGCAACATCGGTCAGACAAAACTGTCGATTGAAGATGATGTGGTCAATTTCATTGTGGAACTGTCCGCCAGGAGATTCCCCATGTCCAACGTTTCGCTTCAGCTTTCTGAAACTGTGAGTTCCCATGAATGGTCTTGGTGGACATGATGAACTCAGATAGTCTCTCACCCTGTTCATTCCATTCTAGGCCATGGGTCCCGATGTGGAGTTCTTCAGCTGATCTTCTTGGTCCTATCTTGGCATTAAAATCACCGACTATGATCTTGTAGAAGGTGTGATCTTTTTATAGAACTCCTCTAATTCCATGTAGAATTTCTCAATTTCATCTTCTTTGTATGTGGATGTTGGTGCATAGACAATGAAGATAGAAATTGCTGGCAGTGGGCCACATCTCTTCAAGTGTAATCGTCCTATTTGGTTTGTTAGGCATTCAAATGAATCAATGTTTACGGCCATGTTCGTGTTGACAAGGACACCAACACCACCGACGCCTCTTTTCGTCGCATGTTCCAAGGAACAATTCTTCTCCAGTGTCAAACACAGCATGATGAAACTGACGCCTCCCGTCTCAGTCAGACCAATGATGTCGTACTTGATCTTTTGCGCTTGCAACATCAGATCCTCAGTTTATGCTTCTGATGCCAGCGTGCGTGCATTGAAAGTACAGACAGTCATTTTAGTCCTTCTTCGTTTTGGCAGCCTAGGATGGCCATGAAATTTTACCAGGCACTGCTTGTTTGCCTTTTTACTGCTGCCATATTAAGGGCTCTTTCGGGGTGAGGAAAATAAACATTTCTGTTACTGGATTTGGCATATCGGACAGCTTGCCAGGCTCTGCCATGCGGGCGCTATATTCTCATTACTTTGTGGGGCTCTCTCAGAGGGGTGGGTAGAATATTTATGGTAATTTGGAGGTAAATCGCACGGCCGTACAGCGGCGCGCACAATGAGGAAAGCTGGTTTCTGCTCTGCCGGGTGTACCTGTGTCTGAGGCTCAAGCATTCCTGGGCTTGAAATACTCTCCTCTGAAGGGCGGGTCTCTGTGTGGTGGGTCCTTGTAGGCTGGGTTTCTGACAAGCCAGGCTGGAGACTGGATTAATCTGCGGGCTGGAGACTGGATTAGTCTGCTGGGTGGAGATCTTACCTGCTGCAGAGTGTGGATTGTGAAGATCGCTGCCAGCAAGGTGTGGGGGGTTTCTCTGGGCTCCTCCGAGGCTCCATCGGGATGGTGGACTCGGGTCGGAAGTTGCTCTCGTGGTCCATGGAATGCAGGGGGTTCAACGGGGAAAGCTGGTTTCTGCTCTGCCGGGTGTATCTGTGTCCAAACTAGTCATTCTATATCTCTCTCTCCTTCCTATAGGAAGGATCATACTAGAGAGATCAAACTAGTATTATCCTTCCTATAGTCTTCCTATAGTCTCAACGTAGCCAGGGTGGTAGTCTCCTGGTAAATTCTAACTGTCCCACGCTGGGTGCAGTGGGTATAAAGAGGAGCTGTGCCCAATCTAGAAAACATAGAAGTCTTAGTAGATGTGTAAGTCAGAAGTTATTCAATAAAGGTGACTTCTGTAACTGCCACACCCTCTAGCAGTGTTTACATAGAAGAGAGGTCTCATTAGAATGAACCTTGGCTTAAATAGATTAATCTGTGAGTGGGCAAAACAACAAAGCTCCAAGATTAACTAAATTGTCATCCAACACCAGGGTATTTTCCCAGGAGTGGTATGGTTGGGTCAAATGGGAACTCAATTTCTAGTCTTTGGGGAGGTGTCCATATTGTTTTCCAAAAAGGCTGTACCAGTCGCCATTCCCACCAACAATGGATGAGAGGATCATGTTGAGTGAAATTAGCCAGAAGGAGAGAGACAGATATAGAATGACTGCATTTATTTGCATGGCATAAATATACACACATATCTATACATATTATGATACCAATATCCAAGGTCAGGCGAAATGTGATCAGGAGGTCTTGCCAAAGGTGGAAACTACCACAAATGTGTGGGAGCAGAGGTTAGGTAAGACAGAGAAAGGAATAGTGGACCAATAATTGTCGAAAGTCTATTACAATCCACAACATGTAAGAGAGGAGAAAGAGAGAGAGAGAGAGAGAAAGAGAGAGAGAAAAGAGATGGAGAACCTGCCTCAGAGGCAAGCTAGGGGAGGGAGGAGGGTATGAGGGGGGGAGGATATTGGGGACATTGGTGGTGGGAGGTGGGCACTGGTGGAGGGATGGGAGCTGGAACACTGTATGGCTGAAACCCAAACATGAACATTTTTGTAATTGTCAAAAAATAAATAAATGTTTAAAAAGACACTTAAAAAATTCCCAACAAGTTATTCAGTCAAAAAATCTTATCCTAGAAAAAAATATATATATATATGTATGTGTGTGTGTGTGTGTATATATATATATATAAAGAAAATAACCAGAATATCTCATATAACTTCACACATGAAAATAAATCAAAGAAAGACACAAACTTCAAGACTTACAATATAGCTACAGCGATCAAGACTTACTGGCAAAGGAGTAGAAGATCAATGGAACAGAAAGTGGAGAGGAAAATAATCTACACAACTATAGTCAGCTGATCATTAATAAAGAAGCCAAGACAATATGATGAAGAAAATATCATGGTTAGAGCAAATGGTGCTGAACAATTGGGCACCCATGTGCAAAAAACAATGAATCTGGACACAGTTCTGGCCCCTTCCCCAAAATTTACTCAGAATGGGTTCCATTTGCTCAAAATGGTTCTAGCTTTAAAATTCAAAATTATAATACCAGAAGGCAACACAGATGAAGATCCAAATGACCTTTGAGATGGTGACAATGTCTAGGTCTGATTAACACGACTTCTTCCCGATCAAACCTTCTCTTCTGTTAATAAGAAAACACCATTCGGGAGAGAGAGAGAGAGAGAGAGAGAGAGAGAGAGAGAGAGAGAGAGAGAGAGAGAGAGAGAGAGAGAGCAAGGAAGGGGTTGGGAGAAAATAGTTTCAAGGCCATGTGACTAAGAGCTGTTATCCAAGGGAGGAGAACCAGGCACCAGGGTGTTAAAAAGGGCCAAAACCTTGCCCAGACATGTCCCCACAGAAGACAGACGGAGGGCAAACAAGCCCCCACCAGATGCTCCACACCCAGCGTCATCTGGGACCCCCAAATTCCAGCCGTGAGCTCCCGCTACCACCTATTCCCACAGCCCAAGCCCAGAATCCCAACAATACCTGGCGCCGGGGCGAGGCACGAGAGCAGCAAAGGCTCACGTTGCGCGCCTGGGACTGTACGCCCGAGCGGCCGTTTCAAAAGATGCTTCAAAGCTTTCTTAAGGAATCCAACACACTAGGGAAAGGCGCGATAGTACAGCAGGGAGGGCATTCGCCTTGCACACTGCAATCAAGGTTCAATGCCCGGCATCCCATAGGGTCCCCTGAGCACCGCCAGGAGTAATTCCTGAGTGTAGAGCCAGGAGTAACCCCTGAGCAAAGATAAATAAATAAAACAATGACACTATGAAGGTTTCTTAAAAATCCAAACACACTCATTACATCTTGCAACTATGGAAGTGGCCAAGGCAGTACAATAGTCATACAGACTGGTGTGACAGCGCCGTTCCTGAAATGGGGACTACAAAGCATCCTCCTAAGAGCTGCAGAAGTCTGGAGAGTGCCAGCCTGCCCAGTTGATGCCAACCACGCCCGTGCTCACCCGGAGGAGCTGGCACTCCTGACCTGTGCTGGTTTCACCACACGGTTGCCTGCTGATTGGTCACATAAGGGCCGAGGCGGGGGGAGAGAGAGGTGAGCCAGAGGCCTTGTGGGAGACCAGAATCCCAGGTCAGGAGAGCTCAGGATGCAGCAAAACGCCCCAATGCACTGGGGCTGAAACCAGGGCTGACCAGGGAGCCGACCAGACAGGCTCAGCCCTGAAAGCCTGCTGCCCGGCTGTCCAGCCCTTCCCCGACCAGAGACCGCCTTCCCTGGCAGCTGGGCATGTCTGAGCCACCCAGGGCACAGGAAGCACAGGATCGGGAAGGGGAGTCGGGATCTGGATCCACCCTGAGTGACCGTGGGAGGCCCTGAGAGATCCCAGCTCGATCACACTCAAGTCAGCTCACAAATGGCGCCAGACAGGGACTTTACTGCATAGCTCTGACCTTGACAGGGTCCTGACCACCACTGAGTGTAGAGCCAGGAGTAACCCCTGAGCAAAAATAAATAAATAAACAATGACATCTCTGCCGGGTACACCCGCAGAGCAGAAACCAGCTTTCCCCGCTGAACCCCCTGCACTCCATGGACCACGAGAGCAACTTCCGACCTGAGTCCACCATCCCGATGGAGCCTCGGAGGAGGCCAGAGAAACTCCCACACCTTGCTGGCAGCGATCTGTGTCACAATCCACACTCTGCAGCTGGTAAGATCTCCCCCCAGCATATTAATCCACTCTCCAGCCCACAGATTAATCCAGTCTCCAGCCCAGCTTGTCAGAAACCCAGCCTACAAGGACCCGCCCTGCAGAGACCCGCCCTTCAGAGGAGAGTATTTCAAACCCAGGAATGCTTGAGCCTCAGACACAGGTACACCCGGCAGAGCAGAAACCAGTTTCTTATAGCGCGACGCTGCGCCGGCCGCGATTTACCTCCAAACTACCACAAATATTCTACCCACCCCTCTGAGAGAGCCCCCACAAAGCAATGAGAATATAGTGCCCGCATGGCAGAGCCTGGCAAGCTGTCCGATGCGTGTTCGATATGCCAAACCCAGTAACAAAAATGTTTATTTTCCTGACCCCGAAAGAGCCCTTAATACGGCAGCAGTAAGAAAGGCAAACAAGCAGTGCCTGATAAAATTTCACGGCTGTCCTAGGCTGCCAAAACGAAGAAGGACTAAAATGACTGTCTGTACTTTCAATGCACGTACACTGGCAACGGAAGCATATATTGAGGATCTGATGCTGCAAGCAAGAAAGATCAAGTACGACATCATTGGTCTGACTGAGACGAGGAGGCGCCAGTCGCATCATGCTGTATTTGACACCGAGAAGAATTGTTCCTTGGAACATGTGATGAAAGAGGCGCCGGTGGCATTGGTGTCCTTGTCAACACGAACATGGCTGTCAACATTGATTCATTTGAATGCCTAACAAACCGAATAGGACGATTACACTTGAGGAGATGTGGCCCACTGCCAGCAATTTCTATCTTCATTGTCTATGCACCAACATCCACATACAAAGAAGATGAAATTGAGAAATTCTACATGGAATTGGAGGAGTTCTATAAAAAAAGATCACACCTTCTACAAGATCATAGTCGGTGATTTTAATGCCAAGATAGGACCGAGAAGATCGGGCTGAAGAACTCCACATCGGGACCCATGGCCTAGAATGGAACGAACAGGGTGAGAGACTATCTGAGTTCATCATGTCCACCAAGACTATTCATGGGAACTCACAGTTTCAGAAGGCTGAAGCGAAACGCTGGACATGGGAATCTCCTGGTGGACAGTTCCACAATGAAATCGACCACATCATCTTCAATCGACGGTTTTGTCTGGACCGATGTTGCTGTCGCCCCCAAATTCCAGACAGGATCGGACCACCGCCTCCTTCGTGCAAAATTCTACTTCCCGCAACGGGGAGAAAAAGGCTGCAAAGTTTAAGAAGAGAACTCCCAGAACGACCACCAACTGGGAACTCTTTGGCACCATTGCGGCAACATGGGAAGATACCATCATTGATGACATCGATGAAGAATACAACCGACTGGTTCAGCACCTCCATGATTGTGCGAAGAATGCCGAGAGAGAAAAAACACAAAAGGACGCTTGTCTTCAGAAACTCTCGAGCTCATTCGCCAACGTGGCAAGGCGCGAGCCTCAGGAGACCAAATGCTAACGTCCAAGCTTGCTAAACAGTGCAGAGAAGCGATAAAAGCAGACCTCAAAGACAGAAGAGCAGAAATACTGGAAGATGCAGCAGAAGCCGGGAAAAGTATTCGCGACTCGCCCGCCTGTCCTTCGCCAACTATAAGACCAAGATGACTGCCCTCCGACGCCCTGATGGATCTATCACATCTTCCAGAAAGGCAATGGAGAAGATTATCCAGGACTTCTACTCAAATCTTTTGATAGCCACATCCACCTGCCCACATACCAAATTCCACAGGATGGATACGCATCTCCCAACGTTCTCCCTTCTGGAAATAAGACATGCCATCTCATCGGTAAAGAAGGGAACAGCACCAGGCCCAGACAAAGTCAGACCCGAACATCTGAAGAATCTGCCATCGGTGCTCATCAATACACTAGCTCGGCTCTTCACACGCTACCTGTCCGAATGCAAGGTGCCCTCCCAATGGAAAAACCAGCAGGACAGTTCTACTGTTCAAGAAGGGAGACATTCATGACATCGGCAACTATCGCCCCATCTGCCTGTTGTCTGTCATCTACAAGCTGTTTACACGAGTCATCCTGAACAGGATTAGCAGAACACTAGATGAAGGTCAACCATGCGAGCAAGCAGGTTTCCGGAAAGGATTCAGCACAATCGACCATATCCACACAGTAACCAAGCTCATTGAGGTTTGTAGGGGAGTACAAGATGCCGCTCTGTCTCACGCTCATTGATTTACAGAAAGCCTTTGATTCTGTGGAAACTGAAGCAGTCATCGAAGCCCTAGTCAAACAGGGTGTTCAAACCCAATACATCAAGATCCTTCGTGAGCTGTATTATGGATTCACCACCAGGATCTCACCATTCTACAAAGAAGTGATCATTGATGTCAAAAGAGGGGTTCGACAGGGTGATACCATCTCACCAAAACTCTTCAGTGCCACCCTCGAGAACATCATGAGACAATTAGAATGGGAAGGAATGGGAGTGAAGATAGATGGTCGGCAACTACACCACTCCCGCTTCGCTGATGACATCGTTCTAATAACACCAAACATTAGCCAAGCGGCACAAATGCTGGCTGACTTTGACCGAGAATGTGGAAAGGTAGGTCTACAGCTGAATCTGAAGAAAACTATGTTCATGAGAAATGAACTAGTTCCAGAGGCCCCATTCTCTCTCAATGGAACAAACATCTCTGAATGCAGCAGTTATGTGTACCTAGGTCGAGAAGTCAACATGATGAATGACCTAAAACCTGAGCTGCGCAGGAGGAAGAGAGCGGCATGGAATGCCTTCAAAGGCATCGAAGAAATAGCTAAAAGGACAAAGAACCTCCGGCCCGGGCACATCTCTTCGACTCCACCGTTCTCCCTGCATTAACATACGCCTCAGAGACCTGGGCCCTACGAAAGCAGGATGAGAATGCTATTCGGGTCTCCCAGAGAGGCATCGAAAGAGCTATGCTTGAATATCACGCCTCACTCAAGTGAGAGAAGGAATCCGGAGTTCTGACCTCCGCCGCTATTCCAGAATCAGGGACGCTGTCTCGCTTGCCAAGGCATCGAAAAATCAGATGGGCTGGACATGTAATGCGATTTGGAGACAACCGCTGGACTAGAGCCGCTACCGACTGGATCCCACGGGATGTCAAAAGATCACGTGGCCGCCCACCTACAAGATGGTCAGACTTCCTTGTTAAGACCCTGAAGGAACGGTTTGAGGCTCTTCATATTCCTGAATCAACCAGATGCCATTGGGCTACATTGGCACGTGATAGGGTCCAATGGAAATGTTACTGGCGCCCGCCCGAGCAAATCGATGAGTAACGGGATTCAAGTGATCAAGTGAATGACACTCACGAAGGAGTCGGCAAGAGAGGAGCTTAAAGATGAAGTCACCAGCCAGAGCCATAGTACAGCGGGAGAGTGTTTGCCTTGCACGTGGCTCACCCTGGTTTGATCCCCAGCATCCCGTATGGGTGATTCCTGAGTGCAGAACCAGGAGTAATCCCTGGGGATCATGGGTATGACAAAAAAGCCAAAAACAAGCAAATAAATAAATACATAAAAATTACCACTTAAAAATAAATAAATAAAAACCAGATCACCTCTTCCAACAAGACCTGGCTCAACTCCAGAACTCCAGACTGCACCTCCCACCTCACTCCCAGCCCACTGGCCGCTCCATTCCACTGCGGTGTGCCCCACACCTAGAGCAGCCCAGGCAGGCTGTCAGAGAGGGACGTCCAGCCTCAAGGTGGTAGCCCTCCCCGGGTCACCTCCCTTTCTGCCAAAACAGCCCAGCTGACCTGCATCCTAAGACCAGTGGCCCAGTGCCCATCAGAAGTGGCCTCACACCTCATTTACCCTGATGGTGCCTCTCTGCAGGAAAAAAGGGCAGAAGGCAGCTGACGCTGGTCAGTAAATCATTTCTGCAGGAAGAGGAGAAGCTCCTCGGGAAATTAAGGGGTGGCTGTTGACAGGCCGGGCCATCGGAACGCCAGCTGCCTAATGAAGCAATAAAGGCCTTTGTTCTCCCCCCCTCACTGCCCTGCTCTTACATGTACAATTATTACAAAAATCAAAGAGAGGAATGTCGCCTTGAGATATGATTTCCATATTGGTATGGATTTTATTATACAAGCAGTACAATACGCTCCATTATCATTCTGATTATACGCGCTTCATTTGCACTATTGCACCATTATCTGCAGTACATTCATTACATTAGAAGAAACTGAACTCCTCCTTAAGATGAATTGTAAAAAAGGATTTCTATTTCTGCAGATTGATATTCCAGGGGAGAACATTAAACAGCAAACATTATTTGTAAAGTTTGTGCATGTGTGTGTGTGTGTTAACATAAACTCTTAAAAGAAGGAAATAACCTGATATTTCTAACAGACAGAAAAGCCCCAGGCTAGATGCAATAAATGATTGCAATTTAGAATGCATGTACTATTACGGACTCCTGATTAAATTGTAAGTTCCTTGAGAGGAAGGAGCGAAAGCGGCCGACAGCACAGGGACCTGCCCGGCAGCTGAAGGGCAGCCTCAAGCTCTGGGCACACGTCCCCAACTCTGCTTTCCCAGACCGTGTTTGATTCCCAGAGCAAGAGGGTGCCGGAGCCGGTCACAAGGAGGCGCTGGACTGGCCACCCAGGAAGGCAGGCCATCCTCAAGGACACCGACCATTTCTTCCCATCCAGACCCCTAAACGAAAGACCATCTGGTTGGGGGCTGGAGCAATACACACAGGAAAGGCGTGTGCCTTGGCATAAGGCCAACCCAGGTTCAATCCCAAATGGTGCCCCCAGCACTACCCAAGAGTAATTCCTGAGTGCAGAGCCAGGAGTAAGCCCTGAACACCGCTGGGTGTGACCAAACACACACACACACACACACACACACACACACACAGAGAGAGAGAGAGAGAGAGAGAGAGAGAGAGAGAGAGAGAGAGAGAGAGATCATCTGCTTTAAGATTCAGGGATCATCCCAGGACCTGGGGTGGCTGCTGCCGCAGGCAACCAGGGGGGGCACCCACCTGCGGTGCACCAGCAGGAGCACTGGAGAGAGAAGAAACTCAGGGAAGATCACGGAGGAAGTGCTGGGTGGCTCAGTCCCCGCCCTCAGACCCCTCAGAGCTTGTCGCAGAGCCCAGCTTCCGTGTCCTGCTGTGGGGATGCCACGAGGACCCAATCTAGGACTTGGCTCTGCCCAAACCTAGGAGCTGTGTGTCCTCAGGGCCAGCCCTTTCCCTCTCTGATCCTCCATGTTCCCACTGATGGAAAGTTCACATAGAGCGAAACTAGAGTCAGGTGTTTGCAGTCAAGCTGCAAGTGGGAGAATCTCTGGGAAGAGAAATCTGTATCTTGCGTGAATAATCATGGCCTGCTGTTGGCAGCTCTCACCATAGCGTGGTCCTGTCCCCCAACCATGTCTGTGACATACCGTGACTCTGTGTCCTTGGGCCGAGTGGGCCGGCCACCTCCTCCTCCCCCGCCCCCGCAGCTGCAGAGCCCACGGCCTCCGCGCAGCGTGGCCTCTCAGTCGCCAGCACTGCCGTCCCTCCTTGGGAGGGCCAAACGGTCACACCTGGGCTCACAGTTGCTGTCGGCCTTCCAGAAATCCACACGGAGCAGGGCAACGGGATTTGCCCAGTGAATCAGGCAGGGCAGAAGAAACCAGAGCAAGGGACAGAACAGGGAGAGCGTGATGCAGCGGACCCGGCTTCGATTCCAGCATCCCATAGGGTCCCCCGGGTACCGCCAGGAGTAATTCCTGAGTGCAGAGCCAGGAGCAACCCCTGAGCATCGCTGGGGGTGATCCAAAAGCAAAAAACAGAAAAGGAAAAATAAGATACAGAAGGAAAAGGAGTCTTCCCAGAAGGAAAGGGCATCTTCCCGGAAGGAAGGGGCGCCTCCCAACACACAGGAGGCAGGGCCATAAGCAAAGAGTGCCCTTCCGGTGGGCACTGGGCGGCCCTGCTGGGTCCCCACTCCAGGCCCGGCTCAGGCTCACGGCTTAGTGCCCAGAGCTCAGTGCTCAGGGCCTTCACTATTTTGTTACCCCGTGACACAGCTACAAGCGACCCGTGTGGGGTGGGCGAAGGCCTTTACTGTCCCTAGCTGAGAGAAGGTCCCGTCTTCACCGCCTGTCCCTGCACAAGCATCTAGATCTTCCCTCTCCGCTTTCCACTTGCGCGCCGGGCCCTGGGCCCCTCAGGCCTCCAGCCCGCCTCCTCCGCTCTCACTTCAGCCCACTGGGCTGTGGGCGGAGCTGACCCGATCCTGGAAGATCCTTTATTCGCTGTGAGATCGATTTTTCAAACATTTTTAGCAGACACAATGGAAAGCTGACCCAGGGGCCTTCCTGCAACCTGGGGGCTGCGAGCCACGGCTTAACCTCTTCCTGCCCGCCCGGTGGCGGCTCTGGGGCCGGCCTCTGGGCCCTCTGCCTTATCCTCACCCTCGCAGTGCCGGCCCTCTCCGCCTTTCTCATTGGTAGCCGGAACCTCCTAGGCGCAGGAAGGGCGGGGCAGGGCCTGCTTGTGCTCTTTAGCTTATTTATTTAAAAAAGGAAAAAAAACCCTAAGTGTTATTTTTTAGAGCTCAGAGCTCTTTATTTATGTGAACTAGGTCTCGAGTACAGGTTCATCAATTACTCTGTTCACACAAGCTCCGGGCCGGGCTTCAAGGGTGCTGGAAGGTTCACGCACCCTTAGCTTCGGTTTAAATCTTGATGAGGCTGGAGTGAGGTTTTCCCCTTCCTCCCTTCGACCCCTCCAGGCCCAGGGCCCCACGGAACAGGGAGAAGGCAGCCCCGCCCGGGAGAGCCTGGAGGTGTGTCTGCCCCCAGAATCCCGACTCGCTGCAAACACCAGCCTCACTGCGGCTGCCTCCCCAGCGGACCTGTCTTCTCCAGAGACCCTGCACCTGCATTGCTGCTGAGATCTGCGCCTGGGGGTCATTACAGTGCAGAGAAAGAGTCGGAGGCGTGAACGAGTCTGAGCCCCCGTTACAGGGTCCCTGCACTACCCCGGACTTCCCCAAGGTGAGGGGTGTTGTCTCAGTCTGGCAGGGAGACCTCAGACCCCCTACCGGCAGGACGAGTCCTCAGGCTGCAGGAGACCCGGTGACTCTATCTTGGCTGGTAGCAGGGGTCAGGCGTGGACCACCAGAGGCCGTTCTCGCCTCTCTCTCACTGATGCTGCTCTTGAGGGAAACCGGTGCACTCCAGCCGGGTCACGGTGCTGACCAGGGCTGCCCCCGTAGATACTATGCTCAGAAGCACCTGGCTCAGGTGTGCCCGAGGGCCTCTGTGACCCTTGCTCCCAGGCAGCCACACTGCCGGCCTCCCTTGGCACATGTGGGGCCACAGGACTGGAACTCGACCTTGCACTTGCTCCAGTCCCTGAGTCATGCTCCCAAATATGACGTCAGAGGGTCTCTGACGAGGTGGTAGCGGACGGACTGAGCTGGATCTCAGGGGACAGGCTGGCCCTAGGACTGGCTGGTCTGTGCAGTGACCCTCCCTCCTGAGCCTGAACTGGGGAGACCTGGGTGCAGGAGGTGGCCACCAGCTCCAGGGTGGGGATGATGGACAGGCTTAGCTAGGGTTGTTCCTACAAGCGCTGAGTGTGCGGGTCGGAGAGAAAAAAAAAGGAGGCTGTGTAGGCACCAGCATGGACAAGTGCCTAAAAGCCAATCCCTAAGCAGGAGGGGAACTTCCAGGAAGGATTGTGGACGGTGAGGCAAAACCAAGGATAAAGACAGGAAGTTGCAGAGGAAAAAGGGGAGCCGGGCAAAGGGGGGGGCAGGGGGAGAGCATGGCGATGCTGCTCCCAAAGAAGGAGGTGGTCACTCCAAAGCAGCAGTTCCCTGCCTAGGGGCCTCAGGCTCCATGCAACTGCCAGGCACCAAAGCAAAAGTCAAATAGGCTTCCTTGGCAGCTACAATGCTCAGACCAAAGGGGGGTGGTGGGCCAGACCCCCTCTAATGGAAACTGAAGCGGCATCAGGAGAGTGAGAAGGAAGAGAGGTCAAAGGAGGGGGCAAGATGACAAGGGACGGTCAACAGGAGACAGCGAGCACGGGTGAGAGAGGGAAGGGATCACAACTGAAAGGATGGATGGTGGATAGACAGATGCATGCGTGGGTGCGATCATGGATGGATGAATAGATGGATGGATGGATGGATGGATGGATGGATGGATGGATGGACGGACGGATCTGACGGTACTTTGACGGACGGACGGACGGACGGATGGATGGATGGATGGATGGATGGATGGATGGATGGATGGATGGATGGATGGATGGATGATGGATGGATGGATGATGGATGGATGGACGAATGGATGGATGATGGACAATGGATGGATTGTGGATGGATAGATTCACTTGATCACTTGAACCCCGCTATTCATCGATTTGCTCGAGCGGGCGCCAGTAACATTTCCATTGGACCCTATCACGCGCCAATGTAGCCCAATGGCATCTGGTTGATTCAGGAATATGAAGAGCCTCAAACCGTCCTTCAGGGTCTTAACAAGGAAGTCTGACCATCTTGTAGGTGGGCGGCCACGTGATCTTTTGACATCCCGTGGGATCCAGTCGGTAACGGCTCTAGTCCAGCGGTTGTCTCCAAATCGCATTACATGTCCAGCCCATCTGATTTTCGATGCCTTGGCAAACGAGACAGCGCCCCTGATTCTGGAATAGCGACGGAGGTCAGAACTCCGATTCCTTCTCTCACTTGAGTGAGACGTGATATTCCAAGCATAGCTCTTTCGATGCCTCTCTGGGAGACCCGAATAGCATTCTCATCCTGCTTTCGTAGGGCCCAGGTCTCTGAGGCGTATGTTAATGCAGGGAGAACGGTGGAGTCAAAGAGATGTGCCCGGAGCCGGAGGTTCTTTGTCCTTTTAGCTATTTCTTCGATGCCTTTGAAGGCATTCCATGCCGCTTCCTCTTCCCTCCTGCGCAGCTCAGGTTTTAGGTCGCTCATCATGTTGACTTCTCGACCTAGGTACACATAACTGCTGCATTCAGAGATGTTTGTTCCATTGAGAGTGAATGGGGCCTCTGGAACTAGTTCATTTCTCATGAACATAGTTTTCTTCAGATTCAGCTGTAGACCTACCTTTCCACATTCTCGGTCAAAGTCAGCCAGCATTTGTGCCGCTTGGCTAATGTTTGGTGTTATTAGAACGATGTCATCAGCGAAGCGGAGGTGGTGTGTAGTTGCCGACCATCTATCTTCACTCCCATTCCTTCCCATTCTAATTGTCTCATGATGTTCTCGAGGGTGGCACTGAAGAGTTTTGGTGAGATGGTATCACCCTGTCGAACCCCTCTTTGACATCAATGATCACTTCTTTGTAGAATGGTGAGATCCTGGTGGTGAATCCGCAATACAGCTCACGAAGGATCTTGATGTATTGGGTTTGAACACCCTGTTTGACTAGGGCTTCGATGACTGCTTCAGTCTCCACAGAATCAAAGGCTTTCTGTAAATCAATGAACGTGAGACAGAGCGGCATCTTGTACTCCCTACAAACCTCAATGAGCTTGGTTACTGTGTGGATATGGTCGATTGTGCTGAATCCTTTCCGAAACCTGCTTGCTCGCATGGTTGTCCTTCATCTAGTGTTCTGCTAATCCTGTTCAGGATGACTCGTAAACAGCTTGTAGATGACAGACAACAGGCAGATGGGGCGATAGTTGCCGATGTCGTGAATGTCTCCCTTCTTGAACAGTAGAACTGTCCTGCTGGTTTTCCATTGGGAGGGCACCTTGCATTCGGACAGGTAGCGTGTGAAGAGCCGAGCTAGTGTATTGATGAGTACCGACGGCAGATTCTTCAGATGTTCGGGTCTGACTTTGTCTGGGCCTGGTGCTGTTCCCTCTTTACCGACGAGATGGCATGTCGGATTTCAGAAGGGAGAACGTTGGGAATGACATATCCATCCTGTGGAATTTGGTATGTGGGCAGGTGGATGTGGCTATCAAAGAGATTTGAGTAGAAGTCCTGGATAATCTTCTCCATTGCCTTTCTGGAAGATGTGATAGATCCATCAGGGCGGCCGGAGGGCAGTCATCTTGGTCTTATAGTTGGCGAAGGACAGGCGGGCAGTGCGAATACTTTTCCCGGCTTCTGCTGCATCTTCCAGTATTTCTGCTCTTCTGTCTTTGAGGTCTGCTTTTATCGCTTCTCTGCACTGTTTAGCAAGCTTGGACGTTAGCATTTGGTCTCCTGAGGCTCGCGCCTTGCCACGCTTGGCGAATGAGCTCAAGAGTTTCTGAAGACAAGCGCCCTTTGTGTTTTTCTCTCTCGGCATTCTTCGCACAATCATGGAGGTGCTGAACCAGTCGGTTGTATTCTTCATCGATGTCATCAATGATGGTATCTTCCCATGTTGCCGCAATGGTGCCAAAGAGTTCCCAGTTGGTGGTCGCTCTGGGAGTTCTCTTCTTAAACTTTGCAGCTTTTTCTCCCCGCTGCGGGAAGTAGAATTTTGCACGAAGGAGACGGTGGTCCGATCCTGTCTGGAATTTGGGGACGACAGCAACATCGGTCAGACAAAACCGCCGATTGAAGATGATGTGGTCAATTTCATTGTGGAACTGTCCGCCAGGAGATTCCCATGTCCAACGCTTCGCTTCAGCCTTCTGAAACTGTGAGTTCCCATGAATAGTCTTGGTGGACATGATGAACTCAGATAGTCTCTCACCCTGTTCGCTCCATTCTAGGCCATGGGTCCCGATGTGGAGTTCTTCAGCCGATCTTCTCGGTCCTATCTTGGCATTAAAATCACCGACTATGATCTTGTAGAAGGTGTGATCTTTTTTTATAGAACTCCTCCAATTCCATGTAGAATTTCTCAATTTCATCTTCTTTGTATGTGGATGTTGGTGCATAGACAATGAAGATAGAAATTGCTGGCAGTGGGCCACATCTCCTCAAGTGTAATCGCCCTATTCGGTTTGTTAGGCATTCAAATGAATCAATGTTGACAGCCATGTTCGTGTTGACAAGGACACCAACGCCACCGACGCCTCTTTCGTCACATGTTCCAAGGAACAATTCTTCTCCGGTGTCAAATACAGCATGATGCGACTGACGCCTCGCCTCCAGTCAGACCAATGATGTCGTACTTGATCTTTGCTTGCTTGCACCATCAGATCCTCAATATATGCTTCCGATGCCAGTGTACGGCATTGAAAGTACAGACAGTCATTTTAGTCCTTCTTCGCTTTGGCAGCCTAGGACAGCCGTGAAATTTTATCAGGCACTGCTTGTTTGCCTTTCTTACTGCTGCCGTATTAAGGGCTCTTTCGGGTCAGGAAAATAAACATTTTTGTTACTGGATTTGGCATATCGAACACGCATCGGACAGCTTGCCAGGCTCTGCCATGCGGGCACTATATTCTCATTACTTTGTGGGGCCTCTCAGAGGGGTGGGTAGAATATTTGTGGTAATTTGAGGTAATCGCGCGTCGCAAGCGGCCGCCGCAACGGGAAAGCTGGTTTCTGCTCTGCCGGGTGTACCTGTGTCTTAGGCTCAAGCATTCCTGGGCTTGAAATACTCTCCTCTGAAGGGCGGGTCTCTGCAGGGCGGGTCCTTGTAGGCTGGGTTTCTGACAAGCTGGGCTGAGACTGGATTAATCTGTGGGCTGGAGACTGGATTAATATGCTGGGGGGAGATCTTACCAGCTGCAGAGTGTGGATTGTGACACAGATCGCTGCCAGCAAGGTGTGGGGGTTTCTCTGGCCTCCTCCGAGGCTCCATCGGGATGGTGGACTCGGTCGGAAGTTGCTCTCGTGGTCCATGGAATGCAGGGGGTTCAACGGGAAAGCTGGTTTCTGCTCTGCCGGGTGTACCTGTGTCACCTGTGGCGGAGAGC
>JAJIBD010021323.1:0-169721 GCA_021461705.1 Cryptotis parvus | reverse complement strand
AAAAGGCATATGAAAAGTGTTCTTCATTTTTAATCATCAGTGAGATGCAAATCAAAACAACAATGAGGTACCATCTCATCCCATTAGAGACTGAAAACACATCCAACAGCAAGAACAACTGCTGGAAGTGGATGGAAAATGGACTTTGATCCACTGTTGGTGGGAGTGCCGACTAGTCCAGCCCTTTGAAAACAATATGGGCATTCCTCCGAAAAGCTAGATATTGAGCTCCCATTTGATCCAGCAATAGCACTCCTGGGAATATACCCTAGAGACCGGAAAACACATAGCAGAAACACTATCTGTGTTTTTTTGTTCATCTCTACTTGCCTATTCACTCTAGCTAGAATCTGGAAACAACCTAAATGCCCAAGAGAACAGAGGACTAGTAAAGAAACTGTGGTTCATCTACACTATGGAATACTATGCGGCTGTCAGAAAAGATGAAATTATGAAATTTACCTGCAAATGGTTGGACATGGAGACTATCATGCTGAGTGAAATTAGTCAGAAGGAAGGACAGATATAGAATGACTGCATTCATTAATACGACATAAATAGATACCAGTGTTTTACTAAATGTGGAAATGGCAATGGCAGATTGGGAAACTCACCATTGAATATACACAAAGAGACTTAGAAGTGATAAACTCTAAATATCTTGCAGGCTAACCACAATGTGTAAAATAAGAGGGAGAGAGATGCAGAGACAGAGAGAGAGAGAGAGAGAGAGAGAGAGAGTAGAGAGAGAAAGAGAGGAAAGGGTACCTGCTATTAAGGCGCCTAGGGGTGGGCGGAGAGGGTGGGGTACATTGGTGGGTGGAAATGGAGCTTGGTGGAGGGGATGGGTGCTGGTATACTGTATTGTTCAAGAACCAATTATGAACACCTTTGGTAATTGTATGTTTCACTTGGTATAATAAAAAATTTTAAAAATTAAAAAAAAATAAAAAGGGTATGTTGACACTCTGAAATTAACAGAAATTATGAAAATAATGAAAAAGTGAAGTATAGAATACAAGGATATGGCATGCTTATAAAAGGAAGCTGTGTGATATTGATGATGATGTCGCACTGGCTTCCCGTTCATCATCGTTACTTCGCAACGGGCCCCCGAATCATCTTCCATATGTCCTGTCTCATGCTAGTAAGCGCTGGCATCTGCTTGCTCCAGGAGCATAAAGAGCCTCAATCCATTCGGAATGAGGTCTATAATTGTTACTGGTACTTGGGCAAATATATCAAATACAACTCTGGTAGCTTGCCAGGCTCTGGCTACAGGTATATGATGTAAAGTTATATAAAACCTTTTGTGTGGATAAGTGTTATAAAAAGAAAGCAAAATACGCCGCTGACTATAATGCATAATCAGAAATCATTATATGCAATAAGGTGTTTTACCATCTCTAACTTTAAGTTGTAAAGTCTTTGTTATAATTGCTGGATTTATCATCTGTACTTTCTGGGTCCTAATGAATTTAACTTTTAAGAAAAGGTGACAGTTTTTCTCCATGGAACTTCTGAATTATACATATATAGCTTTATTTGTTACTTAATTTTTTCCTATTTTGTGGGGTCACACCAGAGCGATATGCTCAGGAGTTGCTCCCCTGGCTCTCCACTCAGGAAATATTCCCTGGAGGTGGTTGGGGGGATGCCAACCACAGTTGACTGTATTCAAGGCAAAGGTCCAGTACTATCATTCCATGCCTAGGCTTTGTTTATTAAAAAAAAACAGCAAATAAAAAAAAATTTACATGACAGTTATAAAAGCTGCTTGTATTAAGACCCATCACAGAAGGATGAAAATTACTTAAAAATTTTTTTTTCATGAGAAATATTAAGGATGGTATCTTTTGTCAGGTTCAAAAAACAGTTTATATACCTAAAATTTTCCTTGTAGGGTGAATCTCAGGGAATGATTATCGAAACAGTGCAGCAATGGGAACGGGAAAGGGAAAGCACCAAGGTGAGAGGGTCTCACACAATGCACTAATGACGTCACATATTTCATTAATGACTTCTGAGTCTTCAGTAGCCCTTTCAAAGTCACTACTATGACTGTAAGCTCCACGAGGTAGTGCTTCTTATTAAACAGCTGAGTGTTTGAAATTATCTCATACATGGCAGCCAAAACTTATCATGAGTTGACATGATAATCATAATATTTATTTCTAGGCTCTTTTTAGATTAAAAATGCAATTTGATATTGAGTACACAGGTTTTCTCCTTTTTTGGGTACTTGACTGGAACTTTTAAGCTACTTTTCTAAAACCTATATTTTTTCATTTTAAAGGAAAGGTGCCAATGTATGACCTCAGTAGCCTTGTCTAAAGAAATTGGAAATAATCATATAAAGGGATATGTGTGGTTTTCTTAGCCTTGAACTAATTGTCCAAAGACTCTGAGTCAGAGTCTGATTTAAATGGGGCTCAATAATTTAATAGCTTGATGACCAAAAGTAGTTTCTCAATGTCTCTCGTTGCAGTTTCTTAACTGCGAGGTTCAAATATAGAAGCAAACACTATTAACTTGTGAGTGTTTAAATCTTTCTGCAGGATTGAAAATATACATGGCAAATTTTGTTAATAAGTATACTGAAGGGAGAAATTTCTTTTTACACAAAAATCAGAACCTAGGAATTATAAAAGGAAAAACGAGAGCAGTACTTTGGTATCTTATTTTAACTATGCAGAGAAATTTAATTTTTAAAATGAGACCATGTTTGCAGCATTTAAGAGTTTTAAATGTAGACTTTAAAATATATTAAAGCATTTTTGAAACACAGAAGATAAGGCCAAGAATCCAATCTAAAAATGATAAAGGCCATAGAGATATTGTTTCAAGAAAACAAAATATAAAGCTATATGATCATATAAAATGTTTACTATAATGCTCAATTAAAAGTTTAAATAACACTTCCCAAAAAGCAGCACTAAAGGGATAAAGAGCTTACATAATAAACTCTGTTGGTGAAGGTCTCATGTAGAGAATCATGGTTTGTATAAGTGTAAATTAGTGTGATCTCCTTGGAGAATGATTTGAAAATAGGTATTAAATTTGAAATAAATATATAGCTTGATTCACAAATTTATTCACCTGAAATGTATATTACTGATAAATTTATGCCTGCATTAATATTTACTACAGCATTGTTTATAGTAGAAAAGTTCTTCCAAAAGTCTGCCTTTACCTTAGTAAGACTTCAGTTCAACAAGGATTTCTATTGAAAAGAAAAGATAATTAGAGGAGGATTATCCAGGAATCCTGACCCATGACATTACAGACTGAAGATCAGGCATAAGGAAAAACCATATATTTTATATAGTCTGATTTGTAAGATCCAGCCACACATTGATTTTAATTGTTTCAGTTATTTCTCTTATTTAGGTCATACTCAATGCATTTTATGGGTCTTTAATTACCTTTTTTTCCTTCTGAACTCTATCTTACTTTCCTACCTGCCTATTCACTGAAGATAGAGGCAATATTTGATCCTTTAAAATTTGATCAGTAGTGTTACCAATGTTCATAAATTTTGCAATAAAATTTATATAGCAAGAGGAAGAATTTGGGAGGTACAATTCTTAGGTAATGCTTCGGTTTAAAAACTACTGATCTCAGTATATGTAGGACAAAGCTATGACAGTTGCAACTGGCCTTTGTGGTCTTCCATATCAGATATTCAGTATGTGTAAGCTACACATTTATCTGTGGACCTCCTGCAAACAGTGAACTAATAGTAAATTGCGACATGTTGTTTCCCACCTTTGACCCTCTGTCTAATTTGTTATCTGCCCCTAATTTTTCTCTTATAACTTCTCTATAAATAATATCTATTGTAAGGCATTATCCTTTACAGTACAACATAGTTATCCTCTCCTTTGAGAAACTTCTAGTCAGACCAGATATTTACCTGTTTCTGATGAAATCATTTATTCACTTACAAAACCATGAAATAATCCTAGGTTTCTTTTCAACTGTACTATTAAGTGGAGATTGTTAAATGAAAATATACTGAGTAAAAAATACATGGCAATCTATCTAAATAGTAGGTGAGCAAGATCGGAACTGATGGTATGAAACATTTCACTTATAAAAGGGAATTGAAATGTATTTCCTATTATAGACAAACCATTATGATTTTCTTAAAACCTTACCACATATTTATTGATTACTCTTGAAATTGCCATTTTTGATGAAAACACTTGTTTTCAACCAGGGGCCTTTACAGAAAATGCACTTTCAGCAAAAATTATGAGTTCTTATATATAACAATTATAATTTTTAAATAACAGCATGTTTCTAATATATTTTGTCATTCAAATTAAGTACTTGAGAATGTATGCTCAAATGCTTTATTTTGTCTCAAGATATTTTGTGAATTAATTGAGTAGACAATTTCCACCACAAATTTCATGAAAAGTTGTTATTGCTATTCTGCTGCACATAGTAATACTTATGGAATGATCATATAAAAATTGTCCTAAATTTTTTGTGCTGAGTATCTTGTTCTTCACATTTTCTCCCACTATAAAAAACTTATACATTTCAATACCTATTACTTATTCACTTAAAGATTATTTCTCTTACCTAATTTACATCATTGGCTAAACAGACTGAGATCGATTTTTTCCCACTTTACTTAAACACTATGGTTTAGGAAGTTGCTCACGATGATTTGTAACAGGCATTCAGTATTCTAACACCAATCTCACTAATACTGTCATCTTCCACCATTGTCTCCATTTCCCCAACTACCCTTCATGGTTGCCCCAGAGCAGGCCCACTATAATTTATTTTATATTGATTGTTACTACTAAATGGAATAGTACCATCAAAAAAAATTCCAAACGGAAAATTTTGAAAATTTCCTTTTTTCGCACCACTGGAACTTTAAGTTCTTGTTTTAGGGTTAATTAAAATGTTAATGCTAGTAAAGTCTTCTGCACTAATATCTTGTTCAGTCAAGATCAGTTGACTTCTGTGTTACAACCTTCTTCTAATCTAGTGCACTACTCCTGGGATACCAATGTTGTAGCGTTTGGAGATGCAACTCAGCTGCAAATGTGGCTGCATACTCTAGAAAATCCAGAATGTTTAAATGGGGGCCTGGGTGGGCGGTAGCATGGTGGGACATGGCAAGGTTGTCTGGACTTCCAGAAGTATGTGGAGGTGAGGGAGGAGGCCATCAGTCCCTAACTCTGAGCAGGTCTGAGTTATCAGACAAAACAACCTGTGTATCTGAAGTTTTGGGCAGAATAGGTCTCTGTGAGGGCTTAGTCCTGAGGTGGTTGTGTCTGGCTAGAGGCATGGTGGTGGTTTGGGATATGGGAACTGCTGCTGTGGCTTTGTTAGAGCTGGCCTAGTCGATTCCTTCCAGACATTGCTGACAAGTGAGATATTTTTCCCAAAATTTTGAATTCCATTTGTTAAATCCAATCTCAAAAGGATTATGTACAGAAGCAATTCATTCAAAAAAGATATTTCTCTTAATGATTAAAAGTTAATATTAGATTAAATGACAAAAATTTGAAGGAAAATGTTCATTGATATTAATTATACCATTTTAATTCTGCAACTAAATATTATCAAAGAGTTTTCATTCTAGAAAGATGTGATGATCATGTCTGATATTTTTGATGAATCATTGATTAAATTAAAATATGAAGATTAGGAAACAATTTTAAATATTTGTTGATTTTTTAGATATTTTTTATACAGACTGTATACAATTTAGATACAATTTATTTGAGGTAATAATGTGAACTAATATTTGTTTAATGAATTGATGGTATTTGATATCAGTATAGATTACATTATGCATTGTATTTTCATATATATTTAATTTGCTCTCCAGAACAATCTTACAAGAAAGTTATCACTGTTATTCTTTAAGAAACTGTTCTGAAAATCTACTCACAATTTTGTGCTGTTAAAAGAAGCACAACTTATCAGTACATAAATTTTTTTACATAAATGTACAACTCTTATAAATGTACAACTCTTATCAGTACAGAAGTTCGATACTCTGATATATTAGCTATAATAACATTAAGAGCTTAGACCATATTCCAAATCTTAATGCTCCCTGATTAAACAATGAAAGTTCTATATAAAAATGATATCATTCTGTATTTATGTATTTATCCTTTTCATTTTGACTGACTTCTCTTAGAATGATACCTCCTACTTTTACCTGTGTTGCTGAAAGTTGCAGAATTTGGTGCTACTTAAAGCTGCATAGTATATCTTACTTGTCACTTGTCTTTCTGTTGTTCACCCTATTTGCTCGAGTAGGCATTAGTAACATCTCTATATGTCCTGTCCCATGCAAGTGTAGCCCAAGGGCATCTGCTCCTCCAGGAACATGAAGAGCCTCAAACCATTCCATCAGGTCATGGGAATGAGGTCTGTAATTGTGACTGGTTTTTGGCATATCAAATACGACATGGGTAGCTTTCCAGGCTCTGCCGTGGTGGGTGGGATACTCTTCGGTACTAGACTCTCAGATCGTGACATTTACTGATGAACAAGCAATGGGGAGATCAGCTTGGGTGACTCTGGGATTGGAGGTCTTGGGAAGAGGTCTTGGGTGGAGCTCTGACGAGCTGTGGAGTCCAGATGTTGAAAATGGTGGCCTTCATGGTGTGGGTTTTCCTCTGGCTTCTTGCAAGGCTCTCTGTTGGGATGGCGAACTAGGGCTAGGAACCCACCTTCCCCCTGGATGCCTCATGATCAGCTGAGCAAAGGGAGAACCTGCAGCAGCTCTGCCCCATGTGTTTGAGTCTTGGACATTATATAGTACAAGTTTAAAATGATATTAATGATTCCTGACATTAAAATCTCATCCAGAGAACAATGCTTTGCAGCTCTGCCAACCGTTTTCAAGAATTCCCTTATTTTAAATCATGTACAATTAACTGGACACATATACACGGGGCAGAGCTGCTACTGGCTCCCCCTGTGGTCCGCTGATCACAAGGCACCATTTCTTACATATTCAATATAAATTATGTATTCACGTTATATCACTTGTATCACTTGTCTTCCCATTGTTCATCAATTTGCTTGAGCGACACCAGTAATGCCTCCATTCTTGGAATGAGGTCTACTATTGTTATTGTTTTATGCATATTGAATATACCACAGGTTGCTTGCCAGACTTTGCCGTGGCTCTGGGTACACCCCAGGGGACCCAGTCTTTTCCATGTCAGACCATCAACCATCCAGGGCCCATGGGGCAGAGCCCTGGGTGTAGAAAAAGCCTGTCTTCTGGCTTGTCTACACTTAGGTGCTGACGCAGCCAGGCACCGCAGCCACAACTGCAACACCTCAAGGGGCAGGTGGCAGGATTATGTATTAAATGTATTAAATATATAAATGAATTACATAATAAATATATATCTATATTAAATATATAGCATATATTATATATAATATAAAATATAACATGTTATATAGATATAATAATATGTATAAATTCTTGATTTTTTTATCTGTAGTTGGGCACATATATATTAAAACAATTCAATCTGATGGTAAATCACAGAACTTCAATCAATAAAAATATCTTGGATATTTTATTAGGTATATTAATGAACGTAGGTGTCTATATATCTTTACAAAAAAAAATGTTTGTGTATTTTGGGGAATAGATGCCAATAACTACTATTCTGGGACATATGTAGCCCTTTTTACTTTTTTTGTGTGTTGTCTTTTTCTTTCTTTTTTTTGCTAGATCTCCATAGTTTCTTCCCTAGAACAAATGGAGTTCTAGCAAAGAAAATGTCTGCTAGAGCATATAAAATACCCATGTAAGATTTCCTTCTTACCACAAGCCACCAATATTGACTATTTGTAGGTCATTTTGTTTCTTTGTTTTGGGGTGTCACCTGGTAGTATTCATGGTTTATATCTGGTTCTTCACTGAGAAACTACTCTTTATGGGCTGTTCAATACACAGATATGTCTGTATGTTATTATTAGAGTACTTTAGGATTTTTTTTTCTCATATCAGTTTGTATGCTGGTTATTTGATATTGCCAGTGTTGTCAAGAACCAAGAAGTCAAAAGATTATTATCTTTTTGCTTCACTGTTCCATATATAAAATTGCCACCTCACAAAAGATAGTATTTAAGTGAGCATCTGAAAAGAAATACTATACATTAAGAGATGATATATCTTTCAACTCTTCTGGGTCTTTTGATCTCACTTGTATATTATTCTTGAAGTATCTTTTACTATTACTCATATAGACTCGGAATATGTGCCAAAAAAAACCCCCATAACATATCCCAGGAATACCTTTGGGCCTTTTGATAAAAAATCTTCAGATGGTACATACCATTTGAAAGACAATCATTGTTACATTACAGTTGTGAATTAATTGAAACTGTGTCTATAACTGAAGGGCATAAAAATAATTATGAGACCTGAGATAGCTTTGATATCTTGGGTGATTTCAGAGTGCTACTCAAATCTGGAGGCATTCCCCAAAGAGGTCCACATTAAGATGCCGATAGTTTTACAGGTACATGCTTCCAGTCACATATAAGCAGGTACCTATGAGATTACAAGTAAATAGTTTTCTTACCTCTAGAAAAGCTGCAGAAGTCTCCCAAGGAGCTGTGGAAAACTCTTTGCCATGTGGACAGAGGCCATTGAACATCGCTCCACCAATCAAAAAGAGCTTCTTTGTTGGAGGCTTGGCAGTTCAATGATGAATGAACAATATCACCTAAAGCAGCCTCATTCAGACCATCAGATAGTATAATTGTGACTGAAGGAGTACCAGGCTCAAAGATGCAAAGGCAGATGCCAGAAACCAGGATGATTCCTAAACAAGAATTGATTATTCCATGAATTTTTTATGTAAAAAATATGTCAAAGGCTGAATAGGGAGATAGTGCTGTCATCCTGTCTGGCTTAGTTGAGACTGTGAGGTGAGTTTTGCCTAGTGGTTGGGCCCCTATAATGCTGAACCTGGGAGTTTTATCCAATATAAGTTTTGGTAAACTGAGGGCGTTGGGATGCAATGTTAACTAGTGCAGTGTTTGACCTAGTATCTCTTCCAAAGATGGAAAAGTTTGAGTATAAGTTGGAAAAAGGAAAAATAGTGTCTATAAGTAAAAGAGTAAATCAAATAATTATTTGTAATGAGGAAAATGCAATATTACATCAATTCCTAAAAGCAAATCAGATACAGAGATTACATTGTCTCTTAGCAAGATTATACCAGATTTCTGAAAACTAGATTCCTGTTCATTGAAGTCACTTCTGCTTTTGAAACTTGAGATGATTTATCCTTGGAGATACTTCTTGCAAAAATGGTGATGAATTGGCTATTAATGATAAATGAGATTCTTGTAATATGTTGATGCCTTCATTTTTAAAATAGTTTTACTGTTAGCAACCTATGTTGGAAAATCATGGGGTAGACTGAGCTATTCTTAGTTTATGAGAAATATCATTTGAGTGACCAAGAAAGTATTTACAATACACAGTTGGCCTTCATCCTCTGATCTGAAACATTGAGAATTTATTTATTTATTTATTTATTTTTTGCTTTTTGGGTCACACCCGGCAATGCTCAGGGGGCCACTCCTGGCCCTGCACTCAGGAATCACTCCCTGGCGGTGCTCGAGGGACCATATGGGATGCCGGGGGATCGAACCTGGGCCGGCACAGGCCGGCCGCGCGTGTAAGGCAAACGCCCTCTACCCGCTGGGCTATCGCTCCGCCCGAGAATTTATTGAGTGATAAGCAAGGGGAACATTTCTTTAATATTTTCTGTCTTGTCCTTAATGCCCAATAAATTTCTATTTTAAATAAAAATTTTAATTGCTTCACTTTTAGTAATTTTTAAGTGTCTTGTCATATTTAATAGGTGCATCTTAATGAGAGTACTTTAAAAAAAATCATGGAAGGGAGCTGTTTGCCAGGAAAACACATGAGTAGAAGGTCAGAACCAGAATCCTGCCCATGATTTCCTGGGAGGCGAGAGGGACTAGAGATGGTGTTATCATGCCAAAGTATCAATCAATCAGCAGCAGCTTTGTAGTGAAGACTCATGACTTCATAAGAGTACTTTCAAAGCTTCCAGGTTGAGAATATAGACCACTTTGGTATACCACCTTGCTACATTGGAATCTCAAGGACAGACTGTCCTTTTGTTTGGGACTTAGCTCTATGTTTGTCTTTTTCCTTTCATTATACAATTTATTGTTTTTTTAATAAACTGATGATATAATGAATATGCATAACAAAAATAAGGATGTGTGATTTGACTGTAAAATATTTATTATAAATATTATAAATTACTTTGTATTTATATGTATTTATGTAGTATAAATGATATACTATATTATTTATAATATATTATTATAAATACAATATATTTTATTTTTTTTTATTTAAACACCATGACTTACAAATACAAAGTTTTTCACAATAGAGCTGTTAGAAAGATTCATCTTACAACACCAATCCCACCACCAGTGTGTTCCCACCACCAAAAAACCCTCATTTCCCACCCCCAACCCCATGCTTGCTCCCTTAGACGACACTAATAATGTAGAACATTACAGCCAATAAATGAGAATAGCATTGATAAAGTGATGACTTTTTTTTCTGGGTTGTTATGTGCTAGTCTGGCCAATTTTTGTTCTTTCACATTCTGATTTTCTAGAGCATAGAGGATTTTACTAGTCAATCCCAAACCCTCTAGCCTCCACAAGGACAAAACTTATTTCCTATTTTTCACAACCTCTATTTGAGTGTTTCCTAAGCATACATTGAATATCTATTCTATATTGTTTGTTGGAGCTAGTTCTCACAATATGGTCAATGAATATATTCTTGGACAAACGTCAATAGAAATTATTAAATCTCAAATGGATCCATTGTGCCATTTGGACCCACTATATAATAAAACATCTATATGTTCCCACAGACCAGAAATTGTGCCCTCACAATTGTATATATAAACTTAATTCAATAAAAGGTAGTGGGATACCTGGTACATCAGTATACCAGGCTTTAATATATCACACAAAGGGGAGAGTTGGTAACATCTCTTCCCTGTGTCTGCAGCTCTAGATCATGGCTGATAGCACTGGAAGCAGTTCCTGGGTCGGTCCACTGGGACTTCGGGAGGAGACAGTTGGGGGGAAAGGGACCCCAGCTCCATCTCCACAAAAAGCCCAGTGACTTTAGCCCCTGAGATCCATAAACCTTGACTTGAAATTGGCTTCCTCGTGGGTGGGGCTCTGATGAGCTGTGGAGTTCAGACCTTGTAAATGTCTGCTGTTGTGGTGCATGAGGATCCTCTGGATTCACCTGAGGCTATATTGGGTCTATGGCCATACCAACCTGAACACGTTTGATCTCGCCTGAGGCTATATTGGGATGGCAGACCATACTGTATTTATGTTTATATATTCTAAATAATATAGATTATAAATTTATTGCAGAAATATATATTTCATGTAATCTTAAATACAAACCATCTGAAGAGTGGTAAGATTTCAATTATATCACATTCTGGAAAAGACATATCTAGAAATAGTATCAAAATCAGTGATAACAAAGCATTTCAGAGGAAAAATGGAAGGCTGAATATATGAAGCAAGGGGACTTAGTTTTGATGCTGAATGATAGGTGAATTATAGTATGAATTTTGTCGCAAATACACCTTTGTGCACAATGAGTGTACCTCATATGAACTTTAGCTAAAAGAGTTGTTCAAATAGATTCTTATTTCTTTGTGATATTCTTCAAATGCACCATACAATACAAGATGTTAAAAATAAGGGAACCTGCAGTAGGGAGCAGGAGAAGTGGAAAATATGAAATTCTCTATATTTACATATTTTTGTAAATCTGAAACACTCTAAAATTTCTATTAATAAATAATAAAATGGTATCAATAAACTACACAATGATAATACAAGAGGGTTGGTTAAATTTATGTCCTCAGATATAGATAGCTACAATTTTGTTCTTTTCAATAATGCTGTTTTTTGAGTCATGTCTAAAGGTCCTCAGGAGCTGCTTCTGTCTCTGTGTTCAAAGCTTATTCCTGGGAGTGTGGGGGCATATGTGGTACTGGTTGGATTTAGGTAGGTCACATACACAATAAGAGCCTTAATTCCTTTACTTTATCTCTGGTTCCACATTTTTTGCATAACAAGAACTTTCAAGATATTTATTCTTGGTTTTGAAGCCACACCCAGTGTTACTTGGAAGTACTCCTGACTTGGTGCTCAGGGACCATTCGATGCCAGGAATCAAGCCCAGAACTCCCATATGCAAAGCATATGCTCTAGCCTTTGAAGTATTTCCTACCTGACACCTGTAATCTCACAACATTCCAATATATGATATGGTATTATGAATTATATTTACTATGCTGTGTATGATACCTTCAGGATTAATTTATACTTGAAATGCATTTCTTTTGGCTACCTTTACTCATTTCCCCTACCCCTACCCTTTACCACTTATAATAAATTAGTTAGCTAAGATGTTAATGATTATGCTTGAAAACACACACACACACACACATATATATATAATATATGTATTTCTCTATTCAACCATTCTCTCAGTCATATATTTGTCTTTCTATTTTATTTCAGTTAGCATAGAACACTCAAAATCCATTTATACTTTAATAAATGACAAAATTTCTTTTTTTCACAAATGCTTCATTTCAAATAAATGTAGTTACATCCATTTATTTGTGGATGGATATGTTGTTTATTTACTTTTCTTGGGTATTGTATATAAATATGTAAGGAACATAGGCATACAGTTTTTAATAAATCATTATTTTATTTACACATATACTTAGGAATGTGACTTCTCAATCATATGGTATTTCTATTTTGATACATATTTTACTTGAAATAATTTTGCATTATTACATTAAATAAATTTCAAATATGTGTCATTATAAACCAGTATAGTATATATTGCATTAAGTTCATATCCTAGAACCAAATTTTATTCTCCACTATAATTAGTCCCTTTTGCTAAATTTACTCACCCCTTGCCAGCCATTTCCATCTGAAACCTTTGATTTGATCTCATACTATCAAAGTATATTATTTGATTTATTCAGTTCACTTTTTTGTTTTAACATACGCCAATTTATGATTCTACTAAGAGTTCATATGCATATTTTCCCTCCACATCCCTGTCAGCACTTTCAATCAATTGTCTTTTTGAAGAATATAGTCATTTTAAAAATATGAGGCTAAATCTCATTGTGGATTGAACTTATATTTTCTTTATTATAGTGTTGTTGAGGAACTTTTCATGTTCCTCTTGGTCATTTGTATGTGTCCTTTGAAAATAAATGTTTAGTACCTCTGCTGGCTTTTAAATTGGATATTTTTGTTGTTGAGTTATATGGGCGATTTAAATATCATAGATATTAACCACGTATCAGATACATGGTTTACAAATAGATTTTCATGCTCTGTAAGCTGCCTTCACATTTCATCTATGGTTTCCTTTGCTGTAAAGAAACTTTATAGTTTGATGTAGTATAAGAAGTTTATTTTTGCTTTGCTTTTAATGCCCTACTTTAATTTTTAGTACATTATTTGTTTATTTATTTATTGCAGTGTTGGAGATTGATTGGGGCTTCACATATACAAGGCAAATGCTTTTCCACTGAGCTGCTTGCCTGGCCCTGCTTTTAGCGTCACATATAACAAATGACTGCCAATAAAACCAGTAAAAGTGCTTATTCCCTATATTGTTTTCAGAAATTTTGTGACTTGGGACCTTACATTCTAGTGTTAATAAGTCATTTTGAATTGACTCTTGTGCATGTTATAGGATAGTGTTCAGTTTCGTACTTTGCTTATGTCCCCTACCCTGGTGACATTAAAAAATAGGTAGCCTTTTTCTTCTTTATTATATAAGGCATTCCAAACACTATATGCAATTGGAATGAAAATGGATAAAAGAGAATCATATTTCATTTGGCAAAGTAAGAAATCTGCTGTATTTGGCATATGACTAGAAAGTCACTCAGGATTTCACCTTTGTTGGTAGGGATAAAAGAGAAAAGGTGAGAAAGAGGCTATTAAGAAGGATTACATGAGAGGTTTTATGAAGCACAGTTTGCAATGGTAAATGTCTAATTCATAAACACTGCATTAAATCAGTCATATAAATGGTCAAGATAAAGAACAGAAAGATCAAAACAAGTCCAGATGTTTTCATTAAAGGGAAGTGGGGTCTGAGAGTTCAATGGACCCAGCACATACTGCACATGTTTTGCATAAAGGAGACCTACGTGCAATACCCAGCATGGTCTCTGCTGCAAGAGGGCCCCAACCACTGAGCAGGAAGCAGAACCTGAGAGCAGCTAAGTATAGTCGCCCCAAACAAAGCAAAGTGAAAAATTAAAATAAAGTAAAACAGGAAAGAACATTGTGAGCTAGTAATTTGTCTCTGCCTTAAAAGTTAAGAGCTCTTTACTAAAGTTCAATCATAATAATTACATTCTCTAACTACCATAATTTCCAATAAAAGAATAATTATAGTACCTCTAGATCTGCAGGACTATACCTCATTTGAAATTGTTCAGAATCTTCATGGCTACTGTGATTTCAGTAACAAAAATCTTACTTATTATGAGGGTAAGCTTCATGCTGGCACACTAACTTTCTATGAAGATGTAATGATGTCTGGTATCATTACTGTTATTTATACTTTTCAACTAAATTTACTAGAAAGCTAGGATATAACTGATAATATTCTCCATCTTCGGCCTAAAAATTTTAATTCTTAAGTATTAAAATATTTAATCAAACCTCTTATCCAGCTCAACAAGTTATTAAAATGAGTATTTTATATAAAATATACTTGTATTGCAGTCTTCTCTTATGTTTTGATATTCATAATGAAGATAGAATCAATCACATGTTTTGAAATAAATTGCTGATTAAAGTTCCTTTCTATCAACAGTAATACAGTCTCATTGATACATTTTCTATACAATTATTACACAAATATATATTTTATCACTAAGGTACAACATTGTAGATAAAATCTATAATTGGTTTGTTGCATTTTTGAGTATCACTTGTCTTCCCATTGTTCATCAATTTGCTTGAGCAGGCAAGAGTAACATCTCCTTACATCCTGTCACATGCTAGTATAGCCCAAGAGCATCTGCTCACTCCAGGAACATGAAAAGTCTCAAACCATTCCTTAAGGTCATGGGAATGAAGTCTATAATTGTCTTTCAGAAATATAAATTTCTTTCATTTTATTAGATTGCAGTGGTAGAGCCTTTGACTATTATAAGCCTCTTTGGAACTGCGCTGGACTCATGAGTTTTCATCCATTCCCCGTGGCCTCAAAGGTAGAAAAGAACTTCTGTCCTGATATTGTTGGGAACCCCGCGCTCCCAACATCTGGCATCCCTGGTTGGGATGCCAGATTAAAATTTTGAGTATTTTAATTTAATAAAAAATTTAGTATATGTTGAATATTTTCTGAGTAAAATTTGAAATAATAATTTAGACGCTTGAGGTAAATTTGCAAACAAAATATCATTAAAGTAATAAAATGAGTTATCAACAAATAGTGATCACGTGGTTGCCCACCTACAAGATGGTCAGACTTCTTCACCAAGACCCTGAATGAACAATTTGAGGCTCTTTGTATTCCTGGAGCGAGCAGATGCCATTGGACTACACTGACACGTGATAGGGTCAAATGGAAATGTTACTGTGCCAGCTCGAGCAAATCAATGAATAATGGAATGTCAATGATCAAGTGATCAAGTGATCAACAAATACCCCAGAATTCAGAATTATATTTAGGCTTTGGATACAAAAAATTCACCATGAATCAGAATGGTTTTTCAGGAACTTGTTTAAAAATTCCTAAAGTAAGCTTCAATGGTATCTGAAACTTTTTGTTTCCTTAGAGAAGGAAACATATGATTGGCTAAATATCTGGTTATTTAATCCCAGAATTTTTTAATCACAGCCAGTCTTATCAATTAAAAATAAAAATGAACCAGTATAAAAACAGAGAAAATACCTTTTTTGGGATTTATTTTATAATCCTCAGAAAGCAATTTTATAATTTACTTTTACAAATATTTTCTTTCATCATTCTTTGTTGAGCTGCTTTACATGATCTTTTAGTGGTTTCTCTAGGTACTCATTTCAACGTCACTTAAAAAAATTACTGTAAGAGGCAATGTTAATTTACATATTTATCTCTCAGCTCTGAAAATCATTAGGACTAAAAATATAATAGACAAGTTATAACAGGCACAAAAATATCTGTTACCACATATATGTGCAAATTTCACATGGTATATTTTATTCTACAGGAAGAAAATTTCTTCATCATGAACAGAGATTATTTCATAACAAGATATTCATCACTTATATAATACGACTTGTTTGAAAGCACTCTGAGAACATTGTTACTGACAGCTGAAAGAACGAAAATTGAAGGTCATTATTGCCTTTCTCATTTCCTAAGACTATTCAATTACAAAGAAAAGATCTAAGCATTAGTCTTTGCTATTATGTGTATGGAAATTCAGTCAGAAAGTGAACTATTTAATGTGTCTTCTGAAGTTAATAGTCTTTAAATAAGTATCCTTAAACAAGTATCCTTACTCTGATATTTTTGCGATACCATCACATAATAGAGTCCCTGACTAATTAATTGGTGAGCATGAATGAAGCTATACTATTTATACAACTATCTAAAGTAGAAGTCAAAAAACTAGGTAATCAGTTCAATACAGTCATTTGTCAGTTTTTATATGCTTTACTACTAAAGAATCTTCACGTATATTTTTTTAGTGCATTGGTATTTTAACTTTTTAACTGAAATAATTTTGGTCCATAGACTTTAGTTTTAGTTGCACAATTTAATGTACCTCTAAATATTTCTAAATCATACCCCCAACCAAAGTGCTATTATTCTTTCATCGCAGTTCACAGGAAACTCTCCCGTATGATCCCACTCCTCCCAAATTTATAAGTCCAGTTTTCTATGCAGAATCCAAGAGTTTTTTTTTAATTTGTTGCAGTCAATTCTCTTGCTTAGCACCTTTATACCACATGTTAAAGTAAGCTCATCAGGCATTTGTCTTCTACTAAATTATTTTACTTAGCATTATTCTCATCTACTATGTTTTAAAAAGACTAGATTTCTACAGCTGTTGTCCTTTGGACATTTGGGCTGTTCACATGTCTCAACTATTCTAAGAAGCACTGCAGTGAACAAGGTGTGAACCTGTCCTTGTGAATTGATGCTCTTTCAACATGCAAGTGGATTGATAGATCTATTGGTAGACCTGTTCTTAACATTCAAGAAATTTCCATACTGCTTTCCATAATTGTTGGATACTTATACACTCCAAGAAACAGTGCATTAGCATTCCTCTTTTTCCAAACACTCAACAAATTTCTGGAACTGTTATATAGAATATGCTCTTAGACATTGTTTTGGTTTGAGTATTGCTGATAAAATATAATAATGGGAAAGGCTTTTCATGTGCTTATTGGTGATCTATACCCAGGAGATGTGGGCTGGGCTATATGTGAAACTGATCAGGAGTAATACTTCTGGTTCTGTGATCAGAGTCAGTTTGGCAATTCTCAGGTTGCTGGGAATTGAACCCAAGCTGGCCGCATACAAGGCAAGGCCCTAAACTGTGGCACTATGTTCTGGTCACAGTCATCCATGTTACTTTTTGAGAATTGTCTATGCTTTTTTTCATGAGCTGGTAGGTTTTGTTGCTATGCTGTTGTTGTTGAGTTTTCTAATTTCCTTATACATTTTTGATGTTAATCATCTAACAAATGTAAATTGCACAAGTTTATTTCACATCAGAATAATTTCTATTACTTTTATTTTTTTTTGGCCTGTTCTAACTGTACTTAGAACTTAGTCCTGGCTCTTTACTCAAGGATTACCTCCTGGTGGGGCAAGGGGGACCACATATCTACAAAAGATATAACTCAAGTTGATGGCATGCAAGGCAAGCATCTTTCTAAGCTGTTGTATTGTCTCGGCCCCCAAATGTCCCTTATTTTATGAGGAATTCTTTTGCCTTTCAAATCCTTTAAATTTGATATAATTTTACTTGCTTATTTTTTCTTTTGTTTCCTTTGCTGTTGAGTCAGATTTTGAGTACATCATGAAAGGGAGTCGTATGGAGTGTTCTGCCTAAGTTTTCTTCCAAGTATTTTGCAATATAAGTACAAAGTTCAAGTCCACTTATTTTAAATTCAAATATGATGCTATTTCAATTGCAGTAATTATATGTTTCAGTGCTATATCTGGCAATGTTCAGGACTTATACCTGACTCTGCACGCAGACTTCACTCTGAGAGGATTCAGAGGCCTGTTTATGGTGCCAGGAATTAAATTTAGGCCAGTCACGTTAAGACAAGCACCTTACCCACTGTTCTATCTCTCTGGCCACTTGATTATTATAAATTTATACTATAGTTTAAAATTGGGATTTGTCTTAAAATTAGTTACACCATTCAGAGACTTTTATTGTTTTATCTGAATTTCAGTAATGTTTTCTTTATGCCTTTGAGGAAAGACATTTGGATTTTGATAGGACTGCATTAATAATCTTAATTCTTCAACCACTGAGAACAGAATATCTTTCAATTTCCTCTTATTTCCTTCAAACTCTTTTAACAATTACACAATTTTCTAGGACAAGCCATTCACCTATTTTTAAAAAAATATATTCATTGCTATTTGTACTTTTATCAGAGAAATTAACTCATCTCACAAATAATGAAAAGACTTCTAATTTATCCAAATTTTAATAAGATCTCTTATCAAGCAAATGGAAACTAGAGTATTTTCATTCAGAAAAAAAATGACTTCAGTTGTGGGGCCAGAGCAATAGTCCAGCGGGTAGGGCATTTGCCTTGCAAGTGGCAGGCCTATGCCGGCCCGGGTTTGATCCCCGGCATCCCATATGGTCCCCGAGCACCGCCAGGAGTAATTTCTGAGTGCAGAGCCAGGAGAAACCCCTGAGCATCGCCGGGTGTGACCCAAAAAGCAAAAAACAAAAAAAAAAAAAAAATGACTTCAGTTGAGTATATACAATATATTCTGTAAACTGTTGTAATGTGCAAGGTGGTATGTTCTAAAACAATATATTAAGAAAAGTTTACATAGTTTTATAAATGACCCTTTTTGAGTCTTAATTTAATTAATTAATTAATTTAGTAATTAATTACTTAATTAATTTAGTAATTCATTCCTTACAACTTAAACTTCCAAATGCCTTTGGGTAAGGTAAAAGGGAGAGATTATAAAAGAAAATGAATTTTTTTGATGATTTCTGAAGTTATATATGAAAAAATACATAAACATTATTACCTAATGGCATAAACAATTCCAATATGACTTCAATGGGAATATTTTGTTTTTGTCTTACAAAAGATGAAGCTCTGATCCAAAGGTAATTTGTTTGATGAAGGCAAGGATTTCAATCCTTTTGTTAGGAAAATGAGAAGCAATTACATGTGAGTAAAGGGTATGGATTTTCCAATAGTGTCTATAGTGTCATAGGAACATAGTTAAACAAAATCAGATGAACTAAAGCAGATAAAAAGGCATCTGTACAAACTGAAATTTTTTTATGTCTCTAGTTTTGTGATGTGGCTTAAATATCTTCATCCATCATTGAAACCTGTACAGTGTTAATTTAGACTTGCTGACAGTTGTGTAGGAGGAATGGTGTCAAAAATACAGCCACACACTTTGCACTCCGTAGTTAAATGTCACTCACAGTTTCCAACACAAGTCTTTTATTGACAAAGATTTCACCTCAGAGGTAAAGACTGGCAGCAGAATGCCTGGTTGTTTTCGATTGGCTATTTGTGTGATGCACAGTAAAATAAATGGCCAAGTCAATCAAGAGATTTCCAAATGCTTTTAAATTTTCACGGTGGCACAAAAAGCTTATTTTTTATTTTTAAAGGACAGCAAATTTAATTCAACACTGCAAAATCCACAGCTATACCATTAGAGGGGACTATTTTTTTCAAATAGTTACTGCATAGAAGTTTTTGTAAACAAAAAAACTCCCACACAACATTCTGACATCTTTTTCCATGGGGATTTAGAATAAAATTGTTGCTATTAGTTCATAATGTGAATTGGAGCCTCAGGATATTTTGGGGAAAAAAAGGAGTTTAAAATAAGTGAGGTATTATATTCATCTTAAAAAGCCACAGGCAAAAGGTGTTATGGTTTGTGACAAAATGCAATGTGACTTTTAAATAAGTAACTCCCAATTTTCAGTTCTAAGATTTCTAGTTCTCATTTATTGTGGGAATTAATAGGTAAATTTATGCTAAGGAAAACTGTTTATCACATGCAAACAAATGACTCATCATTGCATTGAAACATAAGCTATCTTAAAAACTTACGTGTAAGAAAGTGCAAAAGTAATGTTCTGAAAAGGAGGACTTAGATATATATTGGTCTCAGGGGAGTTAGATCCAAAGTTTATAGGGCTTATTCTGAGCTCTATAATCAAATATCAGTACTGGTGGTACTCTAAGGTGTTGTATGTGATATCAAGATAAAATCATGGCAGGCAATGGGCAAGGCAAATGAATAACTTCCTGTACTGTCTCTGCTCCAGGAGATAAATTTTTAAAGAATATATTCAAAATAGATATATTCAGAAATTCAACCTAATACCATCCAATAATTTTATTAAAAACAATTTTAAATTAGCTATAAAATCATTCATACACTTTAAAATGCTTGATAAAAAGACTTGCTAAGCTATAAAAATCCAAACCACTTTTTTTTCTCTGTTATTCATTTGGGAATAAATAATTGAATTCTGATGAAAATTGGAGCAGTCTGATTATAACTAATAAAATTACCATGTAACCTACTACTAATAGCTTATTGTGTGCTCCACTTTGCCTTTCATATTATATATACATATTATATATACATATCATATATACATATCATATATATACATATGTATATATGCATATCATATAAATATATAGATGTACATATACAATACTTGTACATAAATAAATACTTTGGCTAGCCATATTTTTCACATGAAGGCATAGGTAGTTAGAAAAACAGCAAATCTTTCAATATTTTATAGTCATTAAATGGTATGGATCTGAAGAATTACATGGTAAATTCAAAAATTGCAAGACAATACACAATAGCTTTGAGTGTTCAATTTGTTTCAGATTTGTGGTGAAAGTATTCAAAATTATATTCATAATAACAGTTATTGATGCAAGAATAAACCAATAGAATAAATGTTTTGCAATTATTATGCCTAACAAGCATTACTATTTTGAATTTCCACACTATTACTGGGCTTAGATTCTGAAATCAGAAATGATAATAGAGTCAGGACTCTTCCTCTTATTAGATTGGGGTATTAATTAATCTTTCTGAATTGGTTTCTCATCTATTAAGTATAAACCATAATGAAAACATCTATATCACATGCTTATGATAATTGAGGAAGTAATTAGAATGATCTTGGTAAAGTGTAAAATATATTTAGTTATTAATTATTTCATATGTGTGAAAATAGCAGAGGTGAATTCTATAGCAGTTTTATATTAGTTCTTCCTATTTTTATATATCTGAGAATCAAACTCGGGGCCTTATTTATGCAAGGCAAGTGCTTTGCCACTGGACCACATCCCACCATCTATTTCTTTATAGCTTGTATCATTACTGATCATAGTGTTAGGTCTTAAGAAATACAAGAAAATTAATTAAATATTTTCATTGAAGTAGCATTGGTTTATTATAAAGACTTTAGGTGTGCACCACTAAAGGATATATATTCAGCATGTGAAAATTCTATAAATTCACTTCTGACGTTCTAGTTCTATTCTTCATCATACATTGGTGTCCTTATTTCATCTACCGACCCTCTCTGTACAGTAGTAGGCAGGATGTTCTTTTGTGTTCACTTCTTCACTTGTGTGTTTGTTTTCTTTATATACCTCATACAAGTGGCTAAGCAGTATTTCTTCATCTAATATTTTCCTAAGCGTAATATCCTCTAAGTCCACACACGTTATTACGAATGTCAAGATGTCATCTTTTCTTTTAGAGCTAAATGTTTGTATACAGAACTTAAATCTGTATTAATCATTGGTCAGTGTGCAATTAAACATTTTCCAGTAATATCTAGATTACTAGAGTAAGTAATACTAATATAAATAAGGAACCACATATTTATTGTCACATTAGTAATTTTACAATTTTTGGATTAATAACCATGATTGAAAAATTGCTTAATGTGGGATTTCTATGTTTAATACTTGAGGACTAGTAAATCTTTTCACTATAGCTATACAAATTTATATTCTTACTATCAGTGCTTAGAGGGTTCTTCTTTTACATTCTCTCCACTACTTATTTATTTATTTATTTATTTATTTATTTATCTATTATTGTATTCATTCATTCATCTGTTTATCTATTTGTTTTTTTATTCGTTTGTTTATTTATGCTTTTGGTATCACAACGGCTATGCTCTGGCGCTACTCCTGGCACTGCATTCAGGGGTTACTCCTGGAGGTGTGACCAAGAGATTCTCAGCAAAAGCCTGTTTTAAGCTGCAGTGAAATGATTCGCTTTGCAATTTAAACAATAACCCTGAAAATGAGCTAAGATGTACTTTTCATCTTTAGAGAGAAAGTATTCTTCTCTGTTCTGCAGCTCACCCAAAGCACTCTTTAACAGATTCCTTTAAAAAAGATGCATATTTTAAAATTTCCTTGTGTTTCATCTTCATTTATCTAGCCTGTGGGAGCAGGTCATCAAGAGAACAGGACCTATTATTTATCCCAAAAGACATTTCTGAGCTCTATTTCACTGACTGTTGCTGTGTGGCGTGCTGCTTTATGAAGAATTCAGGCAGTAATATTATTAGAGATAGTAATGCATTATTAAGACTGTATATTTGACTAAATCAGTTAAAGTGTCTATATGTAAACTCTTAAGACTAATAAGAAATGCACAAATCAGTTTGTATGTTGCTTCCCAGGGCAATATCCTGTGCGTTTCTTTGCTGCCCCAACTCACCACCTACCAATTTTTCAGTATTTCCTGAACCAAAATGTTTGTATGTGCCTGAGACGGTATCCCTTTCAAAGGTGTTGTTAAAAGATTGCGATTCAAACATGGGTTCAGTAACCCAGCTCAGCATGAAAATAACTTCCTTTGCCTCTATTAAAAGATTCTACTATCACTTATTTAATATTTTTTCTTGAATACGTTTGAATAAAGCATAGGTTCTTATATTTTTTCGTGCAAAAATTATTTTCCCTAGAGAATAGAAGGAAGACTTAAAAGCTTTTGACTTTAGCAAATGGTTTCCTACAGCTTCCTCTGATTTTAGCCTCTTTTGATTTTTAAAAAGGAGGGGAGGAGAATGCAAGTAAACCAAATGGAAATACAAAGGAAATAAATGGTTTAACACTTTAGAAATATATCTTGTACTAGTATACCTTGACAAAATGTATTGATAGAAACACTAAGGTATATTTTGTTAGGCAGGTTAATCTTATAGTATGCTTAAAAACTGTTCTTTGTTACATAGAAGTTATGCAAGAATGTTTTCTCTCTTGTATTTCCTTTTTAGAAATGCTGCATACATATTGCAATTTTTCTATTCCCACCATTTTCAATATCTTTCCTTAATCTTACTTATACCATGTAGCTTGCTGACTTAAACCTTGATTTTTTTGATTCCCCAAAATGATCTGTTAGTTTGGTATATATTGCAAAAAATACCTTCTAGAAAAGCAATAACACTTATGCTGCCATCTGTCAGCTTGGGAGAGACTGCTATATATTCATCAAGACACCATAATTAACTAAGAATCATTTTATTGATGACAAAAATCAATCTTTCTTTTTGGTAATTTCTATTTTTTATGTAATTCTACTTTAAGTATTTTTCTTTAAACTTAAAAATGCAATAGCCTATATATAATGTTTTATTTTATTTGTCTTATTTATTGGTCAGATCTGGGTTACTTTAAAGAGAGGAAATTATTTATCACATTCGTTTTTGAGCTGCATGTACTTTTCAAAATTATTGTTTCCTTGATTTAGGTGATTTTAGGCATGGTCATGATCAGCATCTCATTTTAATTTTAGTGTCTCTTTGAGCATTATTTCAAGCTACCTTTTGAAAGTATCACATATAAGACTGTGGTTTTTATCCTTTCTGTTTTCCATTGTTATTTTAACATATTAATTTTTTGTGTGTAAAACATACATTTACTTAAATATTTTCCACCTTTTTTTGGACAGAGTTATATTTTACTATTTCTTGCTATCCTCTTAATTCTGTAATATAAATAGTGCCTGTTGGAAGATGTGCCGTAATGATCTCAGGGTCTCTGCAAGCCCAGAACATTTGTAATTGCTAAAAGCCATTTGTATTTTGCCTTAAGGATCTTGTGCTGACCTCTATGGAAAGAAAAGGATCTTGTGGGCATTTTTGGAGAAATACAATAACTGCAGAATGTTCATGGTCAAAAAATATTGTATGTTATTTCCCCATGTATTAAACCCTGAGCTGCTTTGTGCTTAACTATATAGCCCTCTCCCTATGGTACCTTGCAAGGGAGCTTTAAGAAGCAGAAACTTTGCCCTGGCAAATTAGCATTTGTTTAGACCTGGGCTAGGTGTGTTTACCTGGAGATTGCATTTGAGTGTTGTGTTGTTTTTTGTATCTGTCCAGAAAGAGACCCTATCCTTCTGGACTGGACTTAGGGCTTTGGTGCCCTTTGGAGAAGAAAAAACTTGCATTTTGGAGGAGAACCTCCTACTTGGATTCCTGAGCATATGGTCTGGGTCCAGACAGACATTGGAAGTTTGGGGTTCTCCTGACCTTGGATTGTGTTAGAAGAATTTGTTTAAGTAAAGTCTTTGGAATTACACTGCTCTTGTGAATGTCTGTCCTCTTTTGGTTTTTGAAGTAAAAGGGAATTCCATCCCTTCTTTATTGCCAGCTGTCCCCACAATGCCTAGCTGTCTTTTTCTTTCCTCTTTGTAAGAAACTATGTACTTAGAATAAGGATGTCTATTAGTCAAATCTTTAAAATATAATTGGAAAATAATTTCTAATTGGAAAATTTTCCCTGAGATCATATTAGTCCTTCTGGTTCAAAGTAGTATCACTGTCTTCCCGTTCATCATCGATTGGCTCAAGCGGGCACCAGTAACATCTCCATTAGTCCTGTCTCATGCTAGTAGAGCCCAAGGGCACATGCTTGCTCCAGGAACATAAAAGAGCCTCAAAGCATTCCATCAGGTCATGGGAATGAGGTCTAAAATTGTTACTGGTATTTGGCATATCAAATACAACACGGGTGGCTTGTCAGGCTCTGCCGTGTGGGTAGCATACTCTTGTAATCATTTCTAAAACCAGCATTTATTGAAGAACTGCACAGCCGCAAGTGGCCGAGTGAGCTGGGCTGTGATAGGCTGGTCTTCTGTGTGGAGTTCTGACAATAGGGAAGTCCAGATGTGGAAAATGGAGGCCCTCCTGGAGTGGGGGGTTGTCTGGCTTGTTGCGAGGCTCTGCTGGGGTGGCAGGCCATGACTAGAACCCGCCATCCCTCCTGGGTGCCTCGTGAGTGGCTGGGCACAGGGAGAGCCAGTTGAAGCTCTGCCCCATGTCTGTGAGTCTCTGGATCAGCATACCTGAGCTGGATTTAAAAAGACTGCCGTAGGGTGGATCTTGATTAGCCAGGCTGTGATAGGCTGGTCTTCTGGGTGGAGTTCTGACAAGAAGGAAGTCCGGATGTAGAAAATGGAGGCCCTCATGGAGTGGGGGATCGTCTGGCTTGTTGCAAGGCTCTGCTGGGGTGGTGGGCCAGGGCTAGAACCCAACATCCCTCCTGGACACCTCGTGAGCGGCTGGGCACAGGAAGAGCCAGTAGCAGGTCTTCCCCATGTAAACTATACCAACTATAAAACTGTTCTCAAGACACAGCACCAATAATTTATCAAAATATGCTAGTAATTTCCAAGTCGCCTATCAATTTTTATTGGCATATGGTGGCTATTGCTAATTATACTGAACACTATATCTGAAAGTAACAAGAAAGTAGATCTTAAAAGTATCCATGAAAAGGGAAAAATTATTACTATGTATTACAGTAACTGCATTTACAGTGATATTCATTCCACAAAACATAATTATTAAATCATTATGTTAAATACCTAAGTTATGTGTCAATGATATGAAAGTTATATAACATAAGCAGAACATGTTAGTGTGATGTATCTAACACAAGCTAATGTTTGCATTATGATTCAGACATATAAAAAAGTTAAATTCAATAACAACCCCCAATTGAAAAACAATGGATAAATTGAGTCTTCATAACAGTCTTCCCACATTAAGAAATTGTTCAAAATAAATGTTTCTACTGAACAAATATCAAAGAACTTATATTTTTTTTACTATAAACAGAAACTTCATCTTGATGGCAACCACTCTTAGGTATAATCAAAAGATATAAAATATTTAATTTGGAAAAAATATTTGCACCCCTGTGTGTCACAACAGAATTTGTCAAAGAGCCCCGAGAGGGAATCAACCAGCAACTGGGTAAAGGAGCTGTGGTATATACACAAAATGGAATACATCTCTGCCACTAAAAGGATGAAAATGTACCTTTCAGGAGAGAACTTGAGATTATGCTAAGTAAAATAAGTAAGGAAGTTAAGACATTTATAGGACAGTTTCACTCATAGAAAATATAAATGAACTGGAAAAACCCACAAAATGAGCTCTTCAACTTGGTGTGGACAATGGTGTTTACCAAGAGAATAAGATTGAGGATAGAAATAGAATGAGACTGAGGTTCAAGTAGAATTTGACTAAATCCTTTCCTGAAATTACTCTAGTTTTCAATTGGGGGAAAATACTATAGAGATATACTATAGAGATATACACACATTTGTATTTGTATGGTGAATGTACACATCTATATGCTATAAATATATGATATTTAGAGAGAGAAAGGAAGAGCGAGAGAGACAGCACAATCCCTGTGAGATAAATGTATTTTAGAATATTTGAGGACTATTACCTGTTTTATTTGACTGCCGTATATATAATGAGGTGAAGCTTACAGATCCGAAAAGAGCAGAAAACACTCTCCATTCATCCTATCTGACTTACTGTTAGCACAAGGAAATTAGATTCTTGTTGAAATTGTAACGACATGTGCATATTAAAAGAACAGAGAGTCTGCTCCTTCTTTTGATAAGAAAAGTAAGATAAAAAAGGAAATAATAATTTACAAATTAAAGTGACTTACTGGCAGATAGCTTGACTAACTGATTGCAGAAACTCAAATTGGGTATGGGGAACTGCCAGACTTTAGGCCCAAAGACTTGTTTCTACTTGTTTCTAGACTACTGAAGAAGATAATTTAATATGGAACACAGTCATGTACACTCTTGTTCTTGACAATTGTTTGTCATGTATGGAAGGTATACTAGTGGTTAATATTGATAAATCACTATCACTATCACTATCTTCCCATTCATCATCTATTTGCTAGAGTGGGCACCAGTAACATCTCCGTATGTCCTGTCTAATGCTAGTAGAGCCCAAGGGCATCTGCTTGCTCCAGGAACATAAAGAGCCTAGACAATTATATTAGGTCATGGGAATGACCTAATACAGTGTTACTGGTATTTGGCATATCAAATACGACACTGGCAGCTAGCCAGGCTTGCCATGTGGGTGGCATACTCTTGTAGTCACATCTAAATACAGAGCCGGGCTGTGACAGGCTCATCTGCTGCTGGGTGGAGTTCTGAGGAGAGGGAAAGTTCGATGTCGAAGATGGTGGCCCTCATGGAGTGGGGAGGGGGGTCGTCTGGCTTGTTGTGAGGCCCTGCTGGGGTGGCGGGCGGGGCTAGAACCTGCCATCCCTCCCGGGTGCCTCATGAGTGGATGGGCACAGTGAGAGCACGTAGCAGCTCTGCCCCATGTCTGTAAGTCTCTGGATCAGCATACCTGGGCCAGATTGAAAAAAATAACTGCTGCAGGATGGGTGTCGATGATCCAGGTGTGATAGGCTTGTGTGCTGGGTGGCGTTCTGATGAGAGGGAAGTCTGATGTGGAAAATGGCAGCCCTCATGGAGTGGGGGTGGGGGGGAATATTGATAAATACTATTAATAATCATTCAAAACTATCTTGAAAAATATATTTTCAATTGACTAGAAGGAAATACGAATTTTTTTTAGTCTATCATTATGCAGTTTAAGTTAATTAACTTGTCTGTTAAAAGAAAAGTGTTCAAACTAAACATTCACAAGCACACACACACAAATACACACACACCAGTATTGTCTCCACTGTGATAGACTCATAGAATAGATTAAAACAAGTTCATAAGAATCTGACCTCTGAATTTGAAAGTTATGTAAATTGCATAAGTAAAAATCATAGTTGGAGGGCCAGAGCGATAGCCCAGAGGGTAGCGCATTTGCCTTGCACACAGCTGGCCCATGCCGGCCTGGGTTTGATCCCTGGCATCCCATAGGGTTCCCCGATCACCGCCAGGAGTAATTCCTGAGTGCAGAGCCAGGAGAAACTCCTGAGCATTGCCGTGTGTGACCCCAAAAAAGCAAAAAAAAAAAAAAATCATAGTTGGAGTGTTTATTGATCTGGCATTTCCAATCAATGTGAAATGTGCATACCAGTATGTGCCATCAGAATTGTGTAGAATCATTGATTACTGCACAGTGATCTCTTTGGGGTACCCAGAAGAAAGAACAGCTGTCTTGTAACTCTTGATTATCCACTATCTCATTTAGCAGCAACAGTCCATTTATCATCCAACATTATTGAGTGCGATCCCTGATGTCATAAAGTATGCACCCGTGGTTACTCCTCAACTGAGGTTTGAGCACCACAATCCACTGAGCAGGCACTATGGCCAAAGCATCTGACCCTAGGCATTTCACCAGCAACAAGGGGAAGTGCTGGGGGCCGTGGCAAAGGTCAACTTCCCAGCATTCCATACTGATTTGAGAAAGTGAAGTTTAGAGAAAAACATGGATTATAGGTATTTGGATTGAGACTCTTCATGTTCCTGGAGAGAGCAGATGTCCTTGGGCTGCACTAGCATGTGACAGGTCGTATGAGATGTTACTGGTGCCTGTTTCAGCAAATCGATGAACAAAGGGAAGACAATAGATGAAGATAATAGTAAAGGTACCACTCATATATGTATCTGATGGCATGAAATGGATTTATACATATTGTCAATTATTTATACAAATCTTCAACAATGTTATTTATATTTTAATTTCATAGGAATTAATCAAGAAAATGCTTGTAAGAGTTAAAAACTTATGAAATAATTAGAAACAAATATGATTGGCAATTAAGACAATTGATGAGGGGCCAGAGTAATAATCCAGCAGGTAGGGCATTTGCCTTGCTTGCTGCCAGACCCAGATTCGATTCCTAGTATTCCATATGGTCCCTGAGCACTGCCAGGAGTAAATCCTGAGTGCAGAGCCAGGAGTAATCCCTGAGCATTGCCAGTTGTGACCAAAAAGCAAAAAAAAAAAAAAAAAAGACTTCTTAGATATAATTTATGCTGCTATTTTGTCTGTTATACGATATGTTATTATCATACTTTATAGGCTCAACTGAAGCTAGCACATAGTTTTTTTTTTCCAGAGTGAAGAATTTTATTGAAAGAAGTATGTCTTCAATTCTGTAAGAGCCATTCTATCTAAGCAACATTTCCAGTCTGTAGGGGACGCTACTGGGGTCCCCAATAGTGCCGGAAAGTGAGTTCCCTTTTACCTATGAAGCCGGCGGGAAATGGATGAAGACTCAGGAATCCGATGTAGTTTTAGAAGGCTTTACTTATCACAGGTTCAGACATACAAGTTAGCACTAGAAAAATCCCTATGCTTAGGATTCTCGGCTAAAATCCCAGCCACTTGAAGGCCAAGAAGGCGGCCACCACGTGTTAAGGTCCTGTAAAGAGGTGACAAAGACAAGACTCCCAAGAAGGGTGCGAGCTCACAAAGGGACCGAAAGAGAGAGAGAGAGAGAGAAAGGAAGCAGGCTGGTTTTATACCCTGCAACTCAGACCTCCCACTATTATGGGAAGCAGGAAGGGTCAAATGCCCTTAGGTAATTTCTCCCAGCACCTCACCTGGGCCCTATTATATGCTAATGTTTTGAGCCAAGATCTGCCTGGAAATGTCTTTATGGGGTAGAGAAGGGGATTCTGAGATGGCCTGTCTCTGTACCAAAGACTAATACTAATGCCAGCTAAATATATCTCCAAGCCTTCACAAGAGTCTCGTCTACTTCACGGTAGTTTTGTATTTTAGTTGCCTTTGAGTTATCAGGAAGCCATGTTTGCTTGCTTGGAGACAAACAGCATTTCTCTCTGGTCTAATTACTTAGAGATCCAACATGGCCAGGTAAATATTCTGGTAAGTTCTAGCTAGTCCCACGATGATTGTGGTAGCATGAGAGAATATTTATACCAGCCAGTATAGAATACATGGTCAGATAAACTGCCACATTTAGACTACCCCCTATTTACAAAGTGACCTGCAGGAGGCAATCCAGGGCAGATGCAGAGGTTCTTAGAGGAGTCCTGCAACACCAGTCTACTGCTATTAAGAGGCTGGGTTTCACAAAATGTCTTTTCCTTCAAAGAATGTGCTTTTATAATCTATTTTACTTCACTAAATCAGAAATAATGCTTTTATATCCTTAAAGGGAGATACAACAGTTTCTAAGCATAAGGTATAGGGGAAATATGTGTTTTATTTCCTGAAGTTCACTGATTTTTCAAGAGCTACAAAATAGTTAATTTTTGATGCATGCATTTGACTTACATTGATTTCCATTTTCCTATGTTTATTCTGTACTTCGCACTATTAATAAAACTTCCCTTTTTCCTTAAATAAACATAATTATTGAAATTTTTTTTAAAATGAAATGTTTTTAGAATAAATTATTTATAGTTTAATAGGGTATTCTTAAAAATTCTCCTCTAATTAAAAAATATAAATAAACAAATATTTGAAATCCATAGTAGGTAAAAAATCAAACAACCTATTACATAGCAACTATGTATTTTAATTTATGGATCTCTACTTATGGATTTTTATCCTCCTCACAAACAGGGTAAAGGGAAGAGAGTCAATGCTGTAGATTTATAGAAAACTAATTAACAGTTGTCTAATAAAGTTCTTATTTGTTGAGTAACATTTGAGATCAGCAAAAGTTGAAAAAAATTTATGGCTGAAATTCTAAAAAGTATCATGCACTAATTTTTACTATTAGGGTCTGTATTATTTTCCAAGGAACACTATAAAACTGGAGCACAGATTAGCTAGCTTAAAAAATAGAAGATTTTGTTCATTTATTTTAACTTTTGCTGTTCTTGGCACATGATTCATAGTCAAATTGTTGTAGGGCAACATTTCTCAAATGTTATATGATCAAAAAGCTTGAACATAATTTTTTTTTCTCCACAGAGTAGAGAATTCTACTGAAAGAAGTATAACTTCTTCAATTCTCTAAAGCCATTCTATCTAAGCAACATTTCCAGTCTCACAAATGTTGATACAGGACAATATAGAAGAATCTTTTCTGCCTCTTCAATTTTGGAAGCATCCCTTGAGTTTCTTTTTTTTTTTTTTCTTTTTTGCTTTTTTGGTTCACACCTGGCGGCACTCAGGGGTTACTCCTGGCTCTGCACTCAGGAATTACTCCTGGCGGTGCTCGGAGGACCATATGGGATGCCGGGGATCGAACCCGGCCGGCATAGGCCGGCCGCATGCAAGGCAAAAGCCTAACCTGCTGGGCTATCTATCGCTCTGCCCCCTTTGACTTTCTTGGTTTGTGATCACATTACTCCATTTTCTGCTTCTAGCTTCATCTTTTCCATCTTTTAGAAGGTTGCCCATCACTGGATTTATGGTCTGCTAAGTAAATGAGGATAATATCATTACAAAATGCCATTAAAATTTTAAGTTTGGGTAATATGATTAATAGATGATTCGCGGGAAGATGATCGTGAATATGATTACAACCGTATTATGTTTAAAGTTTTTGTTACACAATACTACCAAACCTTTGGCAACATCAAAGTATCCTAAACTCTCCACCCTTGTCTTTATATCACTTTTAATCTCTAACTCCTCTTCCCCTCACACCCACTCTTTGGGGTGTTTTTGTTTCCGTGTATGCAATATCTGGTTTTATATATAACCACATATGCAAGGATATTTTTCCTAAACAAGTCATATTGTCAGTTTCCAAGGTTATAGTTATTATTTTCTAAAGTTTCCATTTTGTTTAGTCCTATTAGCATTTATCCCCAAAGTTTATCCCCAAAGCAGTCAATAATTGCTTTTTAGGACATGGAACAGTATACAGGTATATGATCATAAACATATTTTTTCTTTTATATCTTCCTTTCTTGATTTCAATAAATCTCTCTGTTTTATTAATTAATAAATTTTAGATATTGAAGGCAGAATAAAAGAAAGTGAGTGGTATGAGACAACTTTATAGGCATGATACAATAATAGATGGTCTAGAGTCTTGAGACTATAGGTGGAAAAAAGGTGTGAATTTAATTCAAAATGAAATAAACACAACTACTGACAGTTGTTTACCAGATATGGTTCCGTGTCAGGACACATGTCTCCATATATGTCAGTGTTCAGATTCAAGAATACTGTGTTCTTATTGAGAAGTGACGCTGGAATGTTTAAGACTTGGGCAGCTTGAAAATATCTTCCTGAGGAAGCAATGGGACATGGACAGATGAGAGATTGGCATTTATGATTTCATGTTCTACAATTCAATATTTTATTTCATCTTGTTAAGGTGTCAACTGATGTTGGTAAATGAGTAAATTAAATGCCACAGTAAGACAGAACTAATGAATGTGCCAACATTGCTATTTTTCTATTTTTTTACTTTTTGAAACTTACTCATTCTCTATTCTACCTTGTAGATTATAGAAAATATATAGTATCTCCCCATTTATTCTCCTAACCTTTCCTCCATTTTTAATATTTATGATTGTCGTAGAACCATCACTTCTTTTCTTTCTTTATTAGCTCCTTCCAAAAATGCATCATGATAAGGTCACTGGGTAATATATTCTCCATCCTTTAAGCAGATTCTAAAATTCCATTCTATTATACAGCTAGTCAAAGATTGAAACATGAAACGATATACCACATCGATATAATTTATTTATTCCTCTTTCTAAATACCTAAATGTTTATGTCCTTGAGCTTCCATTTCACTTACCACTTCACAAAATATACTGATTTCAGTGTTAATATGTAATGTTATGAATTTATTTTGAGTTGCAGTTTAATAACATAAAATATTTAACATTTAATGTTTGCACAGTTGTCTAGATGAGGTCTTCCATCTATCCACACAAACGAAGAGACATTCCACATATGTCAGTGGGTTGTTTCTAATGATGTGTGCACTCAGATGGAATGTGAAAATGAGGCTATAAAAAGTTTGATCCAAATGTGCAAAGGAAAAGAGCATTTATACTAATATTCATCTTATCTTAGGACTATTAGCAGCATATGTTGGCAAATCACTGTAAATTGTCAACAATTTTAGAGGAAGTATCAGATGCTTCCTCTGATATTTATAGGATAAATGAGCACACAACACTAGGAGAAAGAGATCATAAACTAAAATTTGAGAAATCCGGACATTTATATAATCATGAGGCATAATTATGCACTGTCAGAGGCATCTGAAGAGCTTTCAGATCTTGTAGTTTTGTGTAGCTTTAGTGTTGCTAGCAGTGAAGAGAATGAGAGGATTGTTAAAGCTTGGCTCTAATACTGGTAATCATAACATGTTAAAGACATTAATAAACTTTACTGATCTGTAGTTTTACCTGTATTCTGTAAAATAGTGATGCTGATAAATCCTCTTCAGGAAAATAATGACTGACTTCTAAACTAATTTGTAAATGTAAGTATCTTACATACAATTTAGTTGATTGTAAGCTAAGTGTTTTCCATAGACATCTCAAGTAGGATGTAGGTTTGATATCAATATTTCAAATTCAGAAATTTTGCCTTGTAGATAATTATATAATTGTGGCTATATAAACAAGGTAAAGGAGGAAAAACGTGACAAAAATTTTGAAATAAATCTATACATATGAAAATTTACTTTTTTAGAATGAATTAAAAGCATAAGTAGAGCAATATTTCTAAATGACTATTATCTTGAGCTTTATTAAAAATAAATATTTTTGATACTTATTTTTAACATTAAGATTGCATTATTTTAGTTATGGTGAGAATTATGCAGTCTTTTCTTATTTCCTCTATACTTTCTTTTAGAAAAAACTTTGAAATAGATTTTAATGTTCATGAATTAATTACAGATAATTATATATTACTATCTCAATATATCTAGCTGATGTCTAAATAATTTGTGATTAAAATATATATCCTTTGTAGATATATGTTCACACTTTACACATGTGTTTTAAATATTTTTATCATTCATTTCACTGTATCACTGTATCACTGTCTTCCCGTTCATCATCGATTTACTCGAGCGGGCCCCAGTAACATCTCCATATGTCCTGTCTCATGCTAGTAGAGCCCAAGGGCATCTGATTGCTCCAGGAACATAAAGAGCCTCAATCCATTCCAGAATGAGGTCTACAATTGTTACTCGTATTTGGCATATCAAATACAACACGGGTAGCTTGCCAGGCTCTGCCGTGCAGGTATCATTCATCTCACTGTATCACTGTCTTCCCGTTCATGGTCGATTTGCTCAAGCGGGCACCAGTAACATCTCCAGATGACCTGTCTCATGCAAGTAGAGCCCAAGGGCACCTGCTTTCTCCAGGAACATAAAGAGCCTCAAATCATTCCATCAAGTCATGGGAATGAGGTCTATAATTGTTACTGGTATCTGGCATATCAAATACGACACAGATAGCTTGCCAGGCTCTGCCGTGCGGGTAGCATACTCTTGTAGTCATCTCAAAATCCAGCATTTATTGATGAACCTCGCGGCCACAAGCTGCCACGTGAGCCGGGCTGTGATAGGCTGGTCTGCTGGGTGGAGTTATTAAATGAATGGAGTCATTCATTTAATAATATTAAATTCATATCAGTATGCTCCCTGTAACTTTCTATAGCACATTATCTTTGAGTAAAGAATAGAATTCTTTGAGTATTAAAGAATAGGATTCTTTGAGTATTCTTTGAGTAAAGAACAGCCCCTGAGATCTGACTGGAAACAGTAGTAAAATACATTAAGGAAAATATAGTTAGATGGCTCCAAGATTTAGATCTCAAGGATATTTTCAGTGACATGATGCCATTGGCAAAGGTGATAGAATAAAAAAATTAGCTAATAGAATTACAACAAATTAAAATGTTTACATGGCAAAAAAAAACACAATCTAAAACTAAGGCACTTAACTGAATGGGGAAAAATATTTACATTCAACACATCTGATAAAGGATAGGTATCCAGCATTTATAAAGTACTGACAAAAGATCAACAACAACAAAAACCCTATCAAAAAATGAGAGGATGAACAGACACTCTTTGAAGGAAGACAGGTGGATGGCCAACAGGCACATGAGAAAATGCTCATCATTTTCTCGTGGAAATCAAGGCAACATTGAGATATCATCTCATACCAGTGAGAATGGCGCATATTAAATATATTGGGAACAATTTCTGTTGGTAGGGATGCTGTGAAAAAGGAACTCTTCATTCACTGCTGGTGGCAATGGGTTAAAACTGTTTAAAACTGTGTAGGGAGTTCTCAGTAAACTTAGAATTTAGCTGCCAGAAATTCCACTGTTGGCATCATCCCCAGGACACAAAAAAAGATTCTTTCAAAAGGATGTGTGTGCACCATTATTTATTGAAGCACTTGGAACAGTAGCACAGATATTGAATCAACCAAGGTGTCCAACAACAGGTGAATGGATTATGAAGGTGTGATAGATATAAATAGAAAACACTGCAGCTTCTAGGAACAGTGAAGTCATGTGATTTGCTGCAACCTGGATAGAACGGAAGATGTAGAGTCAAGTAAACCAGAAGAGAACAAACACAGGATGTTCTCACTTATTTAGGATGTACGAGAAACTGAATGAGACAATGAATGTAATGCAGTAAAGGGGAGGATGCTAGCTCACCCTTTGCACCAAAGTACAGGGAGGAGAAGAAAAGAAATCAAGGGAGCAGGGCAGGAGGAAGGAAGGTGAGGAGAAAGGTAAGTTATGAGATAAAGAGTCAGAGGCCTCAAGTTATGCCAATGATATGGGGGTCACATCCAGATAGAGTCTAGGCACAGACTCAGCAAAACTAAAAATACAAGATTTAAACTACAGGCCCCAAGTAGTGGGCTGGGGAGCAGAGGAAAGTTGCCACTGGAGTGGGATTGGTGCTAAGCCGTTACATGCCAAATATTGAACCAGCAATAGCTTTGTGAATCAGTTATTGAAATAAAATATTTTAAATGTATTCATGAGGCATCCGGAAGGGAAGGTGTCGGGAACGCCGTCGGGGACCCCGACAGTGTCAGGACAGAGGTTCTCTTTACCTCCGAGGACGCCGGGAGAACAGATGAAAACTCACGAGTCCAGTGCAGTTCCAAAAATGGCTTTTAATAGTACAAAAGCTCTTCCACAGCACTCCAATATAATGAACAAACTTTAGCTCTGGTCCAAACTTAAGACGATACAAAAGAGCCTAAGTCTCCCACCAAAGAGAGAGGGATCTCACCCGAGCTGAGTCCTACCCAGAAGAAGGAGCAAAAGGCCAAAGAGCAAAAGCCAAACGCCAAAAGCTGAAAGCTGAAAGGCCAAAGTTGAAGGTAAAAGTGAAGTGAAGGGGCCTCAAGTCAGCCCCTTATATACACCAAAGTAATCCAAATGGGAGGGTCATGTCAACAAAGAACTCTAAACAGAGTGTAGTGCCACACCCTATTGCAGGTATAAACAAAGGTTATGCCAAGGTCTAATCCTTTCTACCAAGATTATCTCTTATGTAAAACACTGGAGAGAGGGAGGGCTGATATAAAGTAATACATCTTAACTTCATGAGCTTCATGTAATCCAGATGGTACCCACAAGGTCCTTATTATTATCTGCACCAGGGTGATTCTGAGTATCTTGTTCTCGTGTACTGAAAGGGTCACACTCGCCTGCTTGGAGCAAACTAGTATGATCCTTCCTATAGTCTTCCTATAGTCTCAGCGTAGCCAGGGTGGTAGTCTCCTGGTAAATTCTAACTGTCCCACGCTGGGTGCAGTGGGTATAAAAGAGGAGCTGTGCCCAATCTAGAAAACATAGAAGTCTTAGTAGATGTATAAGTCAGAAGTTATTCAATCAAGGTGACTTCTGTAGCTGCCACATCCCTCTAGCAGTGTTTACATAGAAGAGAAGTCTCATAAGAATGAACCTTGACTTAAGTAGATTAAGCTGGGAGTGGGCAAAACAACAAACTCCCAGAATAGCTAAACCTGTCCTCCAACAGGAAGGCGGGTTCTAACCCTGGTCTGCCATTCCTATAGAGCCTCGCAAGAAGCCAGAGAAACCCACCACATGAGGGCCATCATTTTCAACATCTGGACTCCACAGGTCATCAGAGCTCCATCCAAGAGAAAAGCTAATCTCTCCCCATTCTGTACAGTCACTCTGGTTCATCAGTAAATGTACGAGATGAGAGCCTATTACAGAGAGTATCCCAGCTGCACAGCAGAGCCTGGCAAACTACCCGTGTCGTATTTGATATGCCAAAAGCCAGAAACAATTCTAGACCTCATTCCCATGGCTTAATATAATGGTTTGAGGCTCTTTGTGTTCCTGGAGCAAGAAAATGCCCTTGGGCTAAACTAGCAGGCAACAGGACGTATGGAGATGTTACTGGTGCTTGCTCGAGCAAATTGATGAACACTGGTGACACAAGCGATACAAAGAAAATAATAACCTGAAAGATATAAGATTTTATGGAAGCAATAAGACATATAAATGAACATTACTTGATTAAAAAATAATGAAGACATTTTCAGATGAGATAAGTAAAATAAATTTATATTGCATTTATGGTAAAACTAAGACGTAACCACTCCGTAAAATCACCTTTCCTACTCACCAACTAATCAGTAGCTTTTATTAATATGTTGTGGAATTCTGAATTCTATTGCTACTAAGTATGAAATGACTACCTTAGAACCTTTGCAGCTTTCTGTCATAAGTTCTCAATCCAACTCTCAGTGACTGAAGCTGATGCCTTTGTCATAAGCAAAACATTTGTCATCTAGGAGTGAAATGGTGATTTGGAGAGTCGAGAGCATGTGTCCCATTACAGATTTATCATGTGATCACTCTTATCTCATGTAAACCTTAATGTATTATACATTTCAGATTAATCTGTCTTCAAACCTGTTTGTTCTATTAAATTGGCACCTCAAGGCATAAGGATCAAATGTCATGCTTGTTTGACATAAAGAGATCAGCTCTTTATTTATTGAAAGCAAATCACTTTCTCTGTATCAAATCTAAACTAAAGTACGTGAATTTAGGCTCACAATTTTCTGTACATTTTCTGATACATTTTATACGTATATTCTGGATGTAACTTTCAGTGTGGAATTAGCCAAATATTTCAGATACTATATTGAAATTCCATCATTGCTGGTCAATCTTTGAGTGAGTTACTTCAATCACAGTCTCATTTGAAGACAACAGAATTTGAATGTCACAAACTTTTGTCTAAATCTTATAATTTTCAGTTTCAAGAGAAGAGGACAATTATTTGATTCATTACAGATAACTATCAGGGGAGTTAGTTTAACAAAAAACAGAAATGAGTAATGTTTACATGTATATAGTTCTATGGGTTGCTGGATGGGTTATTGGAGGAAAAATCATTTCCTAATGTGAGCTGTCTAACATGTCTTTGATAATTTTATAAAAGAACCCTCCCAAATATATCAAGTGGAGATGATTCTCCATGGTGAAAGAAATGATTAGAATCGAAAACACCTCACAGACTGGGAGTAAACACATCTGATAAAGAATTAATGTCCAAGATCAATAAAGCTCTCCCAAAAGTTGAACATAAAAAGCAAATAACTCCATCAAAAATAGGTTGAAAATCTAAACAGGCTCTTTCTCAAAGAAGACATAAAGATAGGTATATGAAGAAGAGATAAAGTAGGTATATGAAAAAGTATTCTTCACTTATCATAAGAAAAGTGAAAATAAAACAATGAGATACAACTTCATACCAGGAGACTGACAAACAATGAAGAGTGGAAGAACTATTGTTCTTCCACTAGTGGGGATGTGGGAAGAAAAAAAATGCTGATTAACTGGTGGTGAGAATTCCTTCATTTCAGCTGTTATGAAAAACTGCATAGATCTCTCAAACATATAAGACTTAAGCTTCAATATAACCCATTAAATACATTTCTTAGAATTTACCTCAAAAGTTATTTTGCAAAGATTTGTGCATGCCTGTGTTCAGTGCAGCACTATTTGTAGTACTCAAGATCTAGAAGCAAACCAGGTGCCGAAGAAGAAATTAGTGAATTAACTGTGGCAGATATGCATGCGAGAAATATCACTCAGATAATAGAAAATGTTAAATCACTTTCTTCTTGTTACAACACGGATGGACCTGGGGGAGTGAGGGTATCATTCTAGTGAAGGTTAATCAGAGTGAAGAGAACAAACACAGAGAGATCGCTCTTATATGTGGAATATAAAGAAACTAGCAATAGAATAAAAAAAAAACTACCAGTGGTAACAACCTGTGAGAATAGTTTAGTGGAACTGAATTTTCCATGGGGTGTAATAGAGAAAATACAATAAGACATGGATACGTTGCTGGAGGAATGTTGACACTGATGGTATGTGTGCTGATAGAATGAATATATTGTATGCCTGAAGGATAGCTAGTAACAATATTGTTAATTATTGTGCCTAAATTAAAAATAATTAAAAGGTTAATCACTTGAAACTGTTCTTTGTGCAGGTCATATAATTTAAATGCATGCATACACACAAAAACACAAACATACATACACATTCATGCACATACACACATATGTATACATATATACATACATATAATGTAGCCTTTTAAGGGGGCACAAGCTCGAATGCACCTCTTCTCTGAAAAATAGTATGGTTTGGTGATGGTGTATTAGAGCCTTTAGAATAAAAAATGATTAATTTTAAAATCATTACTTTTATTTTGTCACCTACAATAGTTGTACTATGTGTTTATGGCTACTTATAATAATAGTTCCTTGTTTCTTGAATCTTTGTTTTGAACTAATAGGCTTATATTTTTGTTTGTTTGGGTACCAGACCCGGCAATGCTGGGGAATCACTCTTGGTGATGCTTAGGGAACCGTTTAACCGTATGGACTGCCGGGAATTGAACTCTGGTCAGCGGCAGTCAAAGCAAGCACCTTGTCCACTATACTACGTGGGCTCCCCAAATTGTTCTCTTGGAGAATTAAACATGTTTTATTTAAAAAAAAATACTAAGAAAATGTGAATGATGGGAGATACATGTTTAAGAGAGAACATGCTTCTCCAGGATGTAAAAAGTCAGAAGAATTGTTTATGCCTTATTGTAATCACCTACTTGTAATATTAGTTCATCACTTATGTGACCTCAGGTTATCATCATTACAGCAATGCCTGTAAGCTCTGACTCAATACTCCGCTCTACATATTTTTCTCATTCTTTCCTGTTTACTTACTGCTCATTTGAAGACGGGACTTTAACTATTACATTCAATTCATTCACCCCAGAATGGATGAATGAATGTCCGTCATGCCTAGGATGCTCATTAGACTTATTCATATCCTATTCCATATTTTAATTTTAATTTTCCAAAGATAGAAATTTTACTTAATTTTTCCCTGTCTCTCTCAAGAAGTTGTTGATTAAGAAACCATGTTGCTACTATTTTACTACCAAAATGTTGAGAAAAATACAAATACTCTGATGACTGGATTTATTTCACATTTTTATCCACAAATCTTCAGAAGACTCTCAGTACTACAAGAAAATGTTAATATAATTATCTAATAAGTTTATTGTCTTATTCTCAAAGAGATTTCTTCCATATCTTCTCTGATTCCAAATCTCTTGCATTTTTTCCATGTTTTCCTTGGTCCTTTCCTTCCTTCCTTTCATTTGTCCTTTCTTCTTTGTAGCTTCTGCTTAATATATCAGGTCCCAGTGTTTACATTTTGTAAAAAAAAAAATCACCTATCTGTAGACCTCTCTGATCAGTGGAGATAGTCATAAATGGTAATAAATACTTATTGGAAAATAAATACGTTAAGAAGATGCAGAATAAAAGTATGTTATATTTCCCATTGAACCCACTTTTGTGAGACCAGGGAAATATATGAGCCAGCATAAATATCGACTTAAAAAATATTGAAATGAAATATAAATATTGAATTGAAAAAAGTATTCTCTTATAAAAGAGTATTCTCTCTTATGAAAGATTTTCATAAAATTTATATACATCTTGCAAAGTTTACATATGTTAGTTTTCTATCTAGACTGAACCAGGCTATCTAAATTAAAGTTCGACTGCTTGATCTTAATTTTGTTTCCAAGATTTGACAGCTTTCAAGATATTTCAGATTAAGTAGGTCTTTCATAATATCACTCTTTGCCATATTTATTTGCATTTCTTTCCTGGTCATCTTTCAGTGTATTTCAATTTAATGACTATGATACTCTTTATTTACACCCTTGTAGAGATATGGTCCAAGAAAATATAATCTTCCAATTCAATGGTAAAATTTTCCTGAATAATGTTTATTTTCCAAGTTTAGTAAGTATCCATAGTCTCTGTTACTTTTTCTGGGGCTACTTCCATGTATTAAAAACTGCTGATTTACCTATTTTTCTCAACCTTGTAATCACCTTACCTCATCAAATCAAATCCCAGTGAGTTTAGAGCACAGAGCACTCAGAGAATGTGTCCTGAACTATCTTTACATCATCACACTGTACATTTTCAGCTTGGCCCATGGGCCTCAAGAGAATGGCCTGGCTGGAGGAAAGCCTAAAAGCCATTTAATTTAAAAAAATAGTCTTGAGTAACTGCCTCCACCATAGTTGGCATTGTTAAACTTGTCTGACCCTGCTTGAGGGGTTCACAGGCAGAAATAAAACACAAGAGATTAATTCAAGGTTTTCCATTGTACAACTTGTATAGACAACTTTATAGATAGTTCTTATAGTCGAGGACCTTAACTTAGTTTAATAAAACAATTTATTTGTTTTCTAGAGGAAACGATGGATATTATCAGACAATAAAAGGGATAACTTGTGAGATAAATGCAAAATGAAGGTTCAGAGAGGAAGCACAGGGTTCAATCACTTGTACCACATATTATTCTGAACAACAGCAGGAGTGATTCCTGAACACAGAACCCAGGAAAGCACTAGGTATCACCAGCTGTGCCACCGTTCACCAAACATGACTCAAATTTGGAAACACTAAAGGCTTATTATACCATGCACATTACTGTAATAATGGTGATTGCATTAATATGTGATCAGATTTTGTGTAGTAATTGTAGCCTGCATATAGATTGGTTAAGTACAAATTCATATTCAATCCACTAAATAAAATTAACTTCTTACAAAACAAACTTGTGTCCTACTCTAAAATCCCTTAAACTGTTTATATTTGGGTATAGAGAATTTGACTAACTTATAAAAAAAACACACCCGTTACTCCTATAGACATTTTTGAGAAAACATGATGACTGATTGTAATGCTGCTCATAATTTTGAAAACCATTTTGAAAATCATGTAAGAGGATGTGGTAAGCAGGTCATTAAAAATATTATTGCTCTATATACTATGCGAGGGGAAGTTTATAGCAATGCAGGTCTAAATTATGGAAGAAAAAGCCCAAGTCAACAACCTAAATACATATCTTAAAACTTTTGACACAGAACAGCAAACAAATCCAAAATGCAGCAGAAAAAAAGGAAATAAAAACTATAGCAGAAATTGTCAACATAAAAAACATTAAAGCAATTAAAAATAATGAAACCAAGAACTAGCTCTCAGAAAAATAAACAAGATAGATAAAACTTTAGCTAAACTCACAAAGAAAAAAAGAGAATATTTTCAAGTAAATCATGTCAGAGATGAAAGGTTAGAAATTGCAACGGATCCTTCAAAAATTCAAACTATAATAATTGTCAGGGGCCCTGGCCAGAAGCCCCCTGGCACACATGAGGAAGACGTTGATCATGCCGGACTTCATCCTTGTGGAAAAAAGGAAAGGGATGGACTTGGGAGAAACTCTGCCTTGCCACTGCTGCTGAAAAGGAAAGAAAGAATAACACAGATGCAGCAGGGAGTTCTGGATAGCAGCACTAGATTTACTGAACATAGTTTAAATTGTTTATACAATATTTGGGTGGAGGAGGAACAAGCACAGATCACCAGGCATTTGCAAGCTCTTGGGCCATTGTGACAGATTACAAATGACAATCACAAATTTAGCATTTGCAAGGTAACATCTGCAAGGTAATGATCACTGATTTACATATCCCTGTGATCAGAGGTCAGAAGACCAAGCTCATTCTGCCTCACCTTAGCTTGGATAAGAACAGATGGTTTGGGTGTAACCATATGGGGGAGGGCCCATTTCTTAGTACTGCCCTTAGGGCCTATTGGTGGGAAAGTGTTGGACCTAAGGCTAGCAGCTCAGAACTCAACAAATAATGAACAAAATTATGCTCTTATGCTGGAGAGCCTAGAAGAAGTGGATAGATTCGTATAGTTATATAATCTTCTAAAGCTGAAAAAGGAGGAAATAGAAAATGTAACAAGCAAATTATAAGAAATTGAAATATTAATTAAGAATCTCCCCAAGAACAAAGTCCCAGTTCAGATTGGTTCACTGTTGTGTTCTACCACACTTTCAAAGATTTGCTGACTATATTCCAAAATATTGAATATACGGAAATCCTTCCTAACAAAATCCATACAAAGACATTTCTATTTTTTTATCTTGTATTCCTTTTTTAAAATTTTTTATTTTTACAACTACAAAGATATACAATTGAAAAGTTAATATTTGGGTTTTGATCATACAGTGTTCCAGCACCCATCCCGCCAGGAGTGCCCATCTCCCACCACCAAAGTCCCCAGTTCCCCCCCCTCCCCAGCCCTCCTCCATGGCAGGTTCTTTATTTCTTCCCCTTTCTCTCTCTTTCTCTTTTCCTTCCCCCCAGACTAAGGATTGAAGAACATACATTAAAGAGTTGTCATGTGTATCCTTTTACCTCTATTTAATGTCAGTTCTAGGTTGGCATTAGTACCCTCGACAATTGTTAGCACACTGTTCCATTTTCTGTCTTACCTAGCCTCTGACTCCCACACGTTTGTGATAATTTCCACCTTTGACAAGACCTCCTGATATATGTTTCACTTGACCTTGGATATTGGTATCATAATATGTAAATATATATTTATGTTATGCAAATAAATGCAGTCATTCTGTATCTGTCTCTCTCCTTCTGGCTAATTTCACTCAACATAATCTTCTCCATGTCCATCCATTTATAGGCAAATTTTATAACTTCATTTTTCCTAACAGCTGCATAGTATTCCATTGTGTAGATGTACCAAAGCTTCTTTATCCAGTCATCGATTTTCGGGCACTCTGGTTGTTTCCAGATTCTGGCTATTGTGAATAATGCTGCTATGAACATAAAAGTAGGGATGGTGTTTCGCGTATTTTTGGTTTCCCAGAGTAGATTCCCAGGAGTGGTATGGCTGGGTCATATGGGAGTTCAATTTCTAGCCTTTGGAGGAATGTCCATATTGTTTTCCAGAAAGGCTGTACCAGCGGCATTCCCACCAACAATGGATAAGTGTCCCCTTTTCCCCACATCCACACCAGCACTTGTTGTTCTTGCTCTTTTGAATATGTGCCAGTCTCTGTGGTGTAAAGTGGTATCTCATTGTTGTTTTGATTTGCATCTCTCTGATGATTAGTGATGATGAGCATTTTTTTCATATGTTTTTGGCCATTTTAATTTCTTCCTTGCTGAAGTTTCTGTTCATTTCTTCTCCTCATTTTTTGATGGGGTTGTTTGTTTTCTTCTTGTAAAGTTCTACCAGTGCCTGATATATCCTGGATATTAAGCCCTTATCAGATGGGTATTGGGTGAATATTCTTTCCCATTCTGTGGACTGCTTTTTGTATCTTAGTCACTGTTTCTTTTGAGGTGCAGAAGCTTTTTAGTTTCATGTAGTCCCATATGTTTATCTTTTCTTCTAGTTGCTTTGTTAGTGATGTTTCACCTTTGAAGAGGCCTTTAGCTTCAATGTCGTGGAGGGTTTTTCCTATATTTTCTTCAATGTACTTTATGGATTCAGGTCTGATATTGAGATCTTTAATCCATTTTGATCTGATTTTTGTGCATGATATTAGACACAGGTCCAAATTCATTTTTTTTACATGTCGCTGCCCAGTTTTCCCAACACCACTTGTTGAAGAGGCTTTCCTTACTCCATTTTAGACTCATTGCACCTTTATCAAAGATTAAATAATCATGTGTTTGAGATTGGGTGTCAGGATACTCAATTCTATTCCATAGGTCCACAGGTCTGTTTTTTTTTTAGTACCATGCTGTTTTAATTACTACTGCCTTGTAGGACAGTTTGAAGTTGGGAAAGGTGATGCCTCTCCATGATGACTGTTGATGGAAAAATATCCTCAGGAAATCTTAGCCCACTGTATCCTGTGGCATATTGCCCTTATCAATTGGGATTCAACCCAAGGATGCTAGGATGGTTCAACATATGTAAGCCAATTAACATAAAACACCACATTAATAAAAATAATGACAAAAATGTATGATCATTTCGACTGAATCAGAGAAAGCCCTAGACATGATCCAACATCTATTTATGGTAAAAGCCCTCAACACAATAGGAGCAGAAGGACTTTCCTCAAGATAATAATGACCATCTATAGCAAGCCCATAGCCAGTGTCATCCTTAATAATGAGTGGTTTCTTTTTTGTTAGTTGATTGGTTTGTCTTTAGCATGAAGTTATACTGATGTTCAGGGGCAACTACTACCTTGATATTCAGGGGCTATGCTTAGAAGAGCCGGGGTTATGGGGACGAAATCCAGGCATAACCAATACAAAGAATTTGTTCCAATCTTTGAACTGTCTCCTAGTCTGATGAGAATTATTTTCACAGTAGAGACAACACTGTTAATAGAGACCCTCTGAATATGTCGGAAAGAGATAATTGTTTTGTTTCAATAATTTTATCTGAACATGTTCTTAAAAAATAAGCAATAAGTAGTCAATCATATATAAATTTTCCAGTATTTTATTCATTTAGTCGGTCATTAATAAACATCTTAAAGTACTAGCAATATATAAAATCCTGGTAATTTTCATTTGATGAAAATTTGATGAATATATATATAGCATTCGGATGCTGTATATCCAATGCTTTATACTAATGCTATATATCTCATTTTTACTTTGCTTTTTTTTCTTGATTCTGGGTTGCAATCAACTGTTACCGGGTTTATTCCTGATTTTGTGCTCAAGGTTCACTTGATATATATATATATATATATATATATATATCAAGGGTAGGGGACCATGTGAGATGCTGGGGACTGAATCTGGGTAAGATACATGCCAGAAAAGTACCCACTATATGCTATTTAGGATAGTTTCCTCGCATGCAACCAATCCAAGCTCCCATGCAGTCCATTTGGTCCTCGAAGGCCAACATGATAATACATTAACCCCAAACCAGAAGTTAGTCCTGAGTATATCTATTATGTGATCAAATAAAAGAAAAAAAAATACTATATTCATTTTCTTGAAATTTTATTATGCCAGTAGATTTATCTATCATATGAGAATCTTTAGGTACCTGTACAATGCTGCTTTGAGTTTTCAAACCACGCTGTATGTTGGAGGACAGGTTTAGCTATTCTGGGAGTTTTGTTGTTTTGCTCACTCTCAGCTTAATCTACTTAAGCCAAGGTTCATTTTAATGAGACTTTTCTTCTATGTAAACACTGCTAGAGGGTGTGGCAGTTACAGAAGTCACCTCGATTGAATAACTTCTGACTTATACATCTACTAAGACTTCTATGTTTTCTAGATTGGGCACAGCTCCTCTGGGTGAGGTGCCCACTGCACCCAGCGTGGGACAGTTAGAATTTACCAGGAGACTACCACCCTGGTTATGTTGAGACTGTAGGAAAACTATAGGAAGGATCATACTAGTTTGCTCTAAGCAGGCGTGTGAGACCCTTTCAGTACATGAGAACAAGATACTCAGAATCACCCTGGTGCAGATAATAATAATAAGGACCTTGTGGGTACTATCTAGATTACATGAAGCTCATGAAATTAAGATGTATTACTTTATACCAGCCCTCTCAGACATGGGGCAGAAACAGAGACTCTCAGACATGGGGCAGAACTACTTGCTCTACTTGCCCAGCTGCTCATGAGGCGCCCGGGAGGCATGGCGGGTTCTAGCCCTGGCCTGCCACCCCAGCAGAGCCTCATAACAAGCCAGAACACCCTCCCCTACTCCATGGGACCCGCCATTTTCCACATCCAGACTTCCCTCTCATCACAACTCCACCCAGCAGACCAGACTATCACAGCCCGACTCGCCGTTAGGTTCATCAATAAATGCTTTATTTAGAGGTGACTACAACAGTATGCCAGCCGCACAGCAAGCCTGGCAAGCTGCTTGTGTAGTATTTGATATGCCAAATGCCAATAATATTTATATTGGGTCATTCCCGTGACCTATTATAATGGTTTGAGGCTCTTTATGTTCCTGGAGCCAGCGGATGCCTTTGGGTTCTACTAGCATGAGACAGGACATATGGAGATATTACTGGTGCCCGCTCTAGCAAATAGATGATTAATGGGAAGATAGTGATAGTGATTACTTTATACCAGCCCCCTCTCTCTCTTCAGTGTTTTACATAAGAGATAATCTCAGAAGAAAAGATTAGTCCTTGGTGTAACCTTTGTTTATACCTGCAATAGGGTGTGGCACTATACTCTGTTTAGAGTTCTTTGTTGACATGACCCTCCCTGGATTAATTTAGTGTATATAAGGGAACTGACTTGAGGCCCCTTCAGGTTTTTGGCCTTTTCACTTTCTGCTTTCGGATCCTCAGCTTTTGGCTTTTTGCTGCTTTGGCCTTTTGCTCCTTCTTCTGGGTAGGACTCAGTTTGTGTGAGATCCTCTCTCTTTGGTCGGGAGACTTAGGCTCTTTTGTATGGTCTAAGTTTGGATCAGAGCTAGAGTTTTTTCACTATATTGGATTGCTGTGGAAGAGCCTTTGTACTATTAAAAACCTTTTTGGAACTGCACCGACTCGTGAGTTTTCATCTGTTCCCCCGGCGTCCTCTCAGGTAGAAGAGAACTTCTGTCCTGACATCGTCGGGGACCCCGTGGCTTCCCCGACAACTGTATATTTTATTTTCATTTTTGTTTTGTAATTTTGGGCACACTAGGCAATTCTGAGTATATATTCCTATTCTGTGCTAAGGGATCATATCTATGCAGTGTTCGCTGGATTATATACAGAGCTTGGGATCTGGAATTGGCTATGCAAAGCGAATTAACTTTTTTTTCTATCTTTCTGGTCTCTTTAATTTTTAAAGACAAGTTGGCTGAAAATGAAACCTTTAAGTATTTAAAAAGTCTAGATAAATACCATCCTTGTTTCATGTTTTCTTTTGTTATCTAATGTGGAACACAATGATATATTATATTTTCCCAATATAGAGTTAAAATAAATTACTGACCTCTTGTATATGTGAGGAGAATCCTGTAGTAATATAAATTGTGGTGCATTCCATACAATTGAAAAATTAATTTTCTCTGAATAAATTGGGATTCCCTAATTATATTAAGATAGCAATTCAGAAAATTCATTTAATTATTATAGATACATATTTAAATATATTTTGTAACAACAGAGGTAAAGATTTACTAGAATTTTTTGATGCTGTTTTTGTTTTTGTTTTGAAATCATTCCCTACTACCCCCATCACATATATTCATCTAGGTAATGAAGAGACAGATGAAGGAATTAAGTGAAACAGTGGAATGTTTTAATATCATGTTTATATTCACTGTAATATAAATTATCTTTTATATATTTATCCATGTTTATCTAGATTTATAAAAATAATTCAAGAGATTTGATCATAAGGTCACTCTATTTCTTTCTCTTTTTTATGAGGCTAGCATCTACCTTCTTGATCACTTGATCACTTGAATCCCGTTATTCATCGATTTGCTCAAGCAGGCACCAGTAACATTTCCATTGGACCCTATCACGTGCCAATATAGCCCAATGGCTTCTGGTTGATTCAGGAATATGAAGCGCCTCAAACTGTTCCTTCAGGGTCTTGACAAGGAAGTCTGACCATCTTGTAGGTGGGCGGCCATGTGATCTTTTGACATCGCGTGGGATCCAGTCGGTAACAGCTCTAGTCCAGCGGTAATATCCAAATCGCATTACATGTCCAGCCCATCTGATTTTCGATGCCTTGGCAAACGAGACAGCGTCCCTGATTCTGGAATAGCGGTGGAGGTTAGAACTCCAGATTCCATCTCTCACTTGAGTGAGGCGTGATATTCCAAGCATAGCTCTTTCGATTCCTCTCTGGGAGACCCAAATAGCATTCTCATTCTGCATTCGTAGGGCCCAGGTCTCTGAGGCGTATGTTAATACCGGGAGAACGGTGGAGTAAAAGAGATGTGCCCGGAGCCGGAGGTTCTTTGTCCTTTTAGCGATTTCTTCGATGCCTTTGAAGGCATTCCATGCTGCTCTCTTCCTCCTGCGCAGCTCAAGTTTTAGGTCATTCATCATGTTGACTTCTCGACCTAGATACACATAACTGCTGCATTCAGAGATGTCTGTTCCATTGAGAGTGAATGGGGCCTCTGGAACTAGTTCATTTTTAATAAACATAGTTTTCTTTAGATTCAGCTGTAGACTTATCTTTCCACATTCTTGGTCAAGTCAGGCAGCATTTGTGCAGCTTGACTAATGTTTGGTGTTATTAGAACGATGTCATCAGCAAAGCGGAGCTGGTGTGGTTGCCTACCATCTATCTTCACTCTTATTCCTTCTCATTCTAATTGTCCCATGATGTTCTCGAGGGTGGCACTGAAGAGTTTTAGTGAAATGGTATCACCCTGTCGAACCCCTCTTTTGACATCAATGATCACTTCTTTGTAGAATGGTGAGATTTTGGTGGTGAACCCGTAATACAGCTCACGAAGGATATTGATGTATTGGGTTTGAACACCCTGTTTGGCTAGGGCTTCAATGACTGCTTCAGTCTCCAAAGAATCAAAGCCTTTTTAAAAAAAGCATCTAGCTATGGATTACAAATTAATACAACATTTTAACTTTCCTAATATTTATTCATTTACTGAGTCTTTAATATCTAACTTTTTTTAAAGTAGTAGCAATATAGAACATCTTGATAATTTCGATTTGATGCAAGTATTCCTCAAGTCACTTAAAAATATGTAGGCTTAGTATTTAAAATTTAATAATATCATATATTAAAGGATTGTGTTTTAGTTCGGTCAAAAATGCATTCCCAAGGACCCTTAAATTTGACATAAATTGAAATCTTAAGATAGGGAGTAAAACATGACAACATAATAAGATAGAAAGTAATGCCCTTCATCTAGCACTTATGTTCTTCTATTTATCTTATTATCTCTAGCTTTTGATTCTTTGGACTTAGGTTAAAGGAGATATAAGTTTTTATTTGTCTGACTCCTAGATGAAAATCCAATTTGGTCATTCCTGATATTGGCAGGTGTTCAAGATCTTTAAGCCTAACTTGAATCTAAACATCTTCATGAATTTACTAGAAAGCCAATCATTTCTCTCCAAACTGCTCTACGGCTTTATAGCATTAGCTTTTAGAAGGGTTCTTGTCAAAGAAGGCAGGTCAGTTCTCATAAGTTGCTCACTTCTCTCTCAGCACTAAGGCATTCCCCCATTGCTTTCTGCCTCTCTCTATTCAATCTGCCTACTTTTCTCAGACTTCTGAATAGATATTGTTTTACTCACTGGCATGTCTCACAGATAACTTTTTTGTAATCTAGGAAGGATAAAATATAGAACATTATGCTAAAATTTTACCTTCGATAAACAAGATAAAAATTTTTAAGTTATTTCTTAAATATTACATGGGAAATATTTATATTAAGGAATATATTCTTTGTTATCTTAAATTCAATATTTATTGATGACTATAAATATATTATCTAAGTCTGACACCCCTCAGTCTAAGATATATATTAATTTAATATTTATCTTAAATTTCAGTGTAGTTTTGAAAAATGGTTCCATTGCTTCATTTCTGGTACTCCTGACATACTGCTCTAGAATTCCTAGAGAAGGGCTCATACGTAGGAAAAGGAAGTTTTTAGTTTCATTTTGGGGCTTCATTAGAGGGGTCTTTAGGGCTTATAGTTGGAGGGTCTCACTTGGATGGCTTGTGTGAGAACAGGAGAACCACAGTCACTTTCTCCTGATCTTATTGTGCTACCCCAGGAATGGCTGGGAAGGACAGGCCATACCCAGCCCTTACAGATTCTTGTCATTCTCTAAGAAAAGGAATTTCAGGAGAAGAGAACAGTGAAGTGAAAACAGATTTTATTTAGAGATTTGAGGAACGGGAAGAAGGGAGAAAACTTGAGAGAGAGAGAAGAGAGAGAGAGAGAGAGAGAGAGAGAGAGAGAGAGAGAGAGAGAGAGAGAGAGAGTAATGCACTTTGGAGAGAACAAGGGCTTCTCCAAAGCCTGAGAGAGCCCAAGTACATATATCCCAGCATTAGGCATGAAAGTATTGAAGTCCACATTTCAAGAAGGAACTTTGCAGGTGGGCCCCGCAAAGGTGGTTTCTGTGAGATGGGATGAAAGAGACCCCATCCACCTCTGCCATCCTGAACCCGCTGGGAAAGCTAGGCTTTACCCAGGCATTGCAGTTTTTGATTATTGCCTCTCTGAAGAAGAATTTTAGTGGAAGATAAGCAGTGAAATAAAAAACAGAGGAGGTTTTTATCTGGAGGTTTTGAGGAAGGGCAAGGAGGAGAGAAGGTGAGAGCAAGATAATTCACATCTCAAGAAGCAATATGGGCTACGGGTGGGCTTGGCCTTATGGGCTGAAGCAGCACATGGCCTCTGGCTGCATTTGTAGGCCCTTCCTTTGTTCAAGGTGGCTTTTATAAGTTTTGGCCCAAGCTGCATCTTTCTGGAGCTTCTAACTCGTTAGAGTCTGTTGCTAAGGTGTTGTCAAGGGGGTAGTGTTGGGAGACATCAATGGTCTTTCAAGTTCTTTTCCTGTCCTTTTGTTCCTGTTGAAACTTCTCTCAGAGGTTCAGCCTTCCATGAGTCTCTTTGCTCCAGGGGAGGCCTTATAAGGTCTTAGTCCCTGGTTCTGCAAAATGGGCTTTTGCAGCCTAGAAGCTGTTGATTTCATTACATCCTGAAATTTCTTTGCCTTGGGCTCTCTCCTATCTGCATACACAGGTGACACACGTGCTCACCACCACATATGCTCTGCCAAGTGGACAGAAACAGCACTTGGGCTTGGGCAGCATATGTGCCCCCTGGTTCAAGGTGGATTTTATAGGTTTTCCCAAGCTGCTGCACGTGGAACTTTCTAGCTCTGTAAAAGTAGTTGCTAGAGTGGTTGTCAAGGGGGTGTTGTTGGGAGTGGTCAATGGTCTCTTTTGAATTTCTTCCCTGTACCTTGTTTCTGCTGGAGCTTATCTCTGAGGAGGAGCCCAGCCTTCTCTGGGTCTCTTGGCTCTCTGGATATCAGTTCTTCGTTCCAGTGTTTGCAAAGTGGACTTTTTGCAACCTCTGGGCTATTTGTAGTATTAGCTCCCAGAAGTCCATTTCCATTGGCCCTTTCCTATCTACCTTTCTGCCTACATTCAACTTTCTTCTGGCTCTGTACTCAGGGTTCACTCCTAGGAGGCTTGGGGCTGGAGGGGTTTGAACCAGAGTGGCCTACCAGCTGTAATACTGCTCTGGCTCTAGAGGGAAAACTGTAAATCCTTAAGAATAAAATTTTGAATCTCTAATAAGAAACTCTCTTTCAATGATGAAACAAAAGTGATTATTGATAAATGGAAGTATAAGGCAGGCAGGTCAATAGGGAGGGCCCATGGCAATGGAATTTCTGAGATGTAATAAATCTGTTGTAGGCAGGCAGACGGGGGGGCCACATGGCAATAAAATTCCCAAAAAAGAAGAAATCCAAAGCCACACCTGATTGAAAACCCGAAACCAAACTTGACAAGACCACTATCAACAATAGACCCTGGGGGAAGGGAAGGTCAAAGGGAATGTGTGAAGCCCATAGGCCACTGACCCTTCTTAAAGGCTTTAGAGAATTAACTCTCCTAAGGAAAATAAATCAGCCTCCCAGGCCCAGGACCCAGCTCACAGAAGACTCCAAAGCATTCCAATCAAAGAAGATCACTCCCAGAGTCTACTCCCTTGGCAATGGCCCTAGCAACCTAGGTTGAAGCCCCATATGGGAGTAACTTGGGAAGAAATCTATAAAAGCCGTCCTGACCAAAGGACAGCGCGCACATGCTGCATGGACACACATACTGCCTGAGCCCATGTGGCCGAGCACATGTGGTGCCTGTGCACGTGTGTTGCCCACATCTCCCTTCTTGAGATGTGTACTCTATTACTCGCTCTCCATCTTTGGAGTAGCCCACGTTCTCCCTTGAGCGCATTACTCTCTCTCTTTCTCTCCCCTCCCCTCTCCTAAAACCTCCTCAATAAAACCTATTTTACTTCACTGCTCCTCGACTCCTGAAAATTCTTTTCTGTGAGGAAGACAAGAACCCTGAGGTAGCCCTGGGTAAGGCCTAGGACTGACTTTCCTTTCCTGCAAAGAGCAATTCCTCGCTCCAGCCTGAGTCCGTGGCTCCCTGAGAAACCTCGGGTGGTGGGGATCAACTCCCCGCGCCTAGCGATCAAGTGGATATCAGGTGTGGCTTGACGGCCACCTGGTGGGGTTGGTGGGGCTCAGGGCCACGCCGCGCCGTGCAGGGGCTCATCACAGACTTTATCAGTCCTTAGCCTGCCCAGAGGGTCCCTGGTGGCAGAGGTGGCTGGGGAGAAAGCTACCATCTCTCTCCCCTTCCGGCCTCACATAAGCTACCTGTGGGGTCCACCTGCATCAAATCCAGTCGTCTTGAAACTACAAGAATTAAGGAAAGGGACTGATAAGATTTTTCTGGTGCCAGTTACAGATCCCGAGAAGGCTGGACTCTGCTTCCCAGAGGAGCTCTATTGGGAACAAAGGTCAGGAAAGGAATTTCAAGGAAGACCACCTACTACTCCCCACAGTACCAGGCTGACAACAGACTTAGCAATGGGACTCTTAGCTAGATAGAAGCCTCAGGTGGGGGCAGCTTGAGGGAAAACCCTCTAAAAGTCACCTTGAACAAAGAAAGGGTATATGCTGCCTGGGTCCATGTGTTGCTTGAGCTCTTGTGGCCAAACACATGTGGGCCTGCGCACATGTGTTGCCCTCATTTCCCTCTTGAGATATGTGCTTTCATGCTTTCATTCCCAATGCTGGGATGTGTGTCCAGGCACTCTTGCAACCTGTGGAGAAGCTTGTGTTCTCCCTTGAGCATGTTACTCTCTGTCACTTTCTCTCCCTCCTTACCCTTTCTCAAATAAAATATAAATAAAATATACTTCTATTTAATTGCTTGTCTTCTCCTGAAATTCTTCTGAGAGGCAAAGACAAGATTCTGCAAGGGCTGGGTAAGGCCAAGCCTGCCCAGAGGGTTCACTGTAGGGGCCCACTGATGTGCAGTACAATTTTATTTTTTAAATTACACATAAAATTCCGAAATTCTTTTCCACAGAAACACTCCAAAGAAATGGGTTGAAATGACAAGAGCTGGTCAGTACTAAAAGTTGCTATTTCAAGTGTCCTGCAAATCTCAGGGAGAATTGAAAGGCAGGCAGGCTCAAGGAAGAAGCAGATATTTCTCTGCTATGGAAAAAAGGAATATACTGATCTGTGACCACTGCCTGGATACTGCTTTAATAGAGAATAAGTCCTGGGAACCAGCACCTCTCCCAACCCTGGAGGGAAAACTAGAAATTCATATATGCCCTGAGGCCGCCATTGCAGACTTAAGGCCAGAGGTCATATCCAGCTCACTGTGCTGACCTGATCTTTGCATTCTGTATTGGCCAAATCAGGGTAACCCTTTGTTATCAGTAAAATAATAAGGTTTTTATTGATTTGAGTCACAAATGCTTAGCCAGTCCCCAACACCTATCACGGCCGCAAACAGCTGCGTGGTTCATCAATAAATGCTATATTAAGAGGTGATTACAAGAGTATGCCACCTGCACAGCAAGCCTGGCAAGCTGCCCGTGTCGTATTTGATATGCCAAATACAAGTAACAATTATATTGGTTCATTCCCATGACCTAATATAATGGTTTGAAGCTCTTTATGTTCCTGGAGCAAGCAGATATCCTTGGGCTCTACTAGCATGTGACAGGACATATAGAGATATTACTGGTGCCCACTCGAGCAAATAGATGATGAATGGGAAGATAGTGATAGTGAAATGTGTAGTATATTTCATTTGGTAGGCAGTAAGTAGCTGCCACTCCCATTCATTTGAGCCTTTTTGAAAACAAAATCTTTAATAATTGACACAGGGAAGTAAATAGATTTTGGGGAAATAAATGATCAGCTAGCAGAATTTGAGTGTTATATATATATGCATATATATAATGTGACTAAATATATATATGTTTATAATATATAATCACATGTATTTCTGTATATCTTCAAAGAGGCTATTCTAATTTATAAAATGAAATGATATTGATTATATATCTTCAATTATATTGGGTAAATTGTTTTAATTATTGATGGAAAAAGTGTGATTTTTGACTAACTTTTGTGATAATAAAAATTTGGTGATTTTTTTGAGAGTATAAAATTAGGAAGTGTTCTATAAATTGGTATATAAATACCTTATTAATATTATTAATTCCTTCTGTTACATTTCCACATTTAAACTCACTGAGTTAAACAGATATTTCTGAATTTTCTATTGTCAAAGATGCCAAGGAAATGGTAAAGCAAAGAAGGAACTGGAGCAGTTGTACTAATGCTGTGCAAAACAGCCAGACCTGACTGTCCCATATATGGTTACTTTGGCATTCAAGTTTTCCAACCCTACCAGTATTCTCACTTCATTGAAATAAAATACATTAAAAAACTTTCTTGCCTTTGAACTATCTCTACAATCCAGAATTACTCATAAGGAATCGTTCTGATATATTTTCTATGGAAAGATGGCAGAGACTACCACAAAATGCATTTATTATTATTTCCTATGGATTATTGACTTCCCAAATAGAGTGGCTAGTGAGAAGGGAATCCAATACTTAGCTTTCAGTATTGGATTTCTCAGTTCTTGATTGATTCACAATAGTTTGATTTGCTCTCTCAAGTTTGGTCACTGATGGAGCTAATTTAATACTGGAAAGATGAACCAAAGTAGAAATTCTATTAAGTTTTATAGTAGTGGTGGTGCTAATGATAACTGGATAAGGTCCATTCCATTTAGGCAGTAGTTGATTGGAATGGAATCCAGTTCTCTGGGATTTTAGTGAGACCCAACTGAATTTTGGTTGAGGATATGAAGACTACATAATTCTGCCATCCCTAAAGGGGCCCTCAGTTGCCTTCTAGTTTATCAGAGTTGAGAATCCCTTTTTTAACCTTTGGACAGAGATGATTCTTTAGAGCTATGTGCATATCCTAAATATTTAAACTTCTGTTTGCCAATTTGTTGCTTTGAAGAAAAGGTTTTATATACTCATAATCCCAGAAATATTAACAAGTCCAAAGAACTGGAATCTGATTGCTATAAAAAGGCAAGTTACTGAAACGAAACTTCCCTCCTTTACCAAATAATTTGCTCTTGATAAACACGGCTAGTTATTTTGCATAGACACATCAAAATTGGTGAATTTCCATGTGGGGTACCCCTTACATGCTGTGATAGGCTAGTCTGCTGGGTGGAGTTCTGATGAGAGGGAAGTCTGGATGTGGAAAATGATGGCACTCATGGAGTGGGAGGTTTGTCTGGCTTGTTGTCAGTATCTGCTGGGGTGGCGGGCCAGGGCTAGAAAACGCCATCTCTCCTGGGCGCCTCGTGAGCGGCTGGGCGCACAGGGAGAGCAAGTAGCAGCTCTGCCCCATATCTGAGAGTCTCTGGATCAGCATACCTGGGCCGGATTGAAAAAAAACTGCTGCAGGGTGGGTGTCGATGATCTGGGCTATGATAGGCTGTCTACTGGGTGGAGTTCTGCCCACCTCAGCAGCCTCACCCGGGCTCAGAGTGGACATCGCGTCAGCTGCAGTGAGCAAATAATACCTTGATATGATGTATTTTGGTAATTGTATTAGAGTCCTTGTTATTTGGTTACTCATGTGATGCTTTATTCAGGTGTGTGCTAAGATGGCAGGACAAAGTACAACCATAAAACTAATTTATTTTTGCATTGAGAAAGCTATGTAATATCTAAAAAACCAACAACACTGATGTAATGTCACTGACTCAATAAATGCACTTAAGTAAATCATGGAATCTCTATAAATTTAACATTTCGCATCATTAAAATAGGGCTATGAAATAAGTTTCTTCCAAATGTTGACTATTAAATAAAATAGCTTCTAACTTCTAAAATGATTAGTAAAACTAAAATGCTTTCCATAATTGAAATATAGTGTATTCTTTATTTTGTTTTGTTTTGTTTTTGGATCATAACCGTAATGCTCAGGGTTAGTCCTGGTTCTGCACTCAGAAATTACTCCTGCAGTGCTTGGTGGGGGACTATATGGGATGGTGGGGATTGAACTGGGTTGGCCATTTGCAAGGCAAACATCCTATCTGCTATCCTATTACTCTGGTTCCTGATTAATGTTTTTACTTCCTTTTTCTGACAGTGAAAGGGAATGTATATATTTATATAAGAATGACATCTTATTGATAACTTACTTAAAACTTTGGCACATGTTTTTAATTAAATGGAAGTAACTTTTCTTTATTATGAAGTTTCATATTTCTCTCACTAACTTTTGTGTAATTTAAGCTTTTATAACTCTATGTATTATAATTTATATTTATATTAATGAATAGTATTTGAAAGATAATTAGTACTCATAACATGGTTGAATATTCAGGTTAACATTTTATGAATTCTGAAGCATATTGGGTCTATAGACTCAAAATAGTACTATTCAAAGTAAAATTATCACTACAAAAAATAAGAAAATTGCAAAGTAAGAGTGATACAAACTCAGTGTCTTATGAGAGACAAAATATTTTCTTTACACCACTAGACATTATTATTATGGGTCATAAATGCATGTCAGATATTTAAAAGTTCAGGTAATTATATGTGGTTCTTAACAGGTGTCATTTACTTTTCATAATTTTAATCTCAGTGGAGGTACAAAATTTCATTAAATTGTCATGTATTTAAATAGTTCCATTGTAGTATTTTCACTGTGTATTTTGAAGTAAATTAAATTCTGAATTGGAGTTTTGAGAGTACTATTGTGGGATTTCCTCAAATTGTGCACCATTGATAATCTTGACCTATTTTTCTATATTTTCTAAATATTTTTCTAAGTATTTTTCTGTTTACCTCATTGTCCAAGAGGTTTTTGATACCTTTTCCTTACGAAACACTCCAAACTCTTAAAATACATATATTGTCCATGAATGAAGGGTAGTTGTAATAACTGCAAAATCATACGGATGAGCTGCTGATTCCAACTTGAAAATGCAGTTCTGAGAAGAATCCTAGTTTTCTTTTTTTAGAGCAGGCAATTATTCAAGGTATTATCTAAATCTCTCATATTTTCCTAAATTTAAGGAAACATTTACAGAATTCAATCTGATTTTTATATATATAATTATAGATTTAAAATAAATACGCATGATGTATATATGTAGAAATCTAAAAAGAGGAGTCAGCATATGTATGCATTCACATGTCCTCACACACACACACACACACACACACACAGAACTCAGTAGCTTAATGCTGAGTCTATACTTATGTTTCTGGTATTTAAGTCTTTTCTAAGAGACCCAATATTTGCCTTCTAATGTGAATATTCTGTTGTTCTCCTTTTGGTCTCCCTAAGACAAGTTTGCTTGCTTACTATTCCTCAATTGTGAGCGATAAATGAGGTAATGCTTAAAGCAAAGTGCTTTCAAACCAATAACACATTATATAGCTTATGAGTTATTATTGCTATTATTATTTATTACTCATATTTTATGATCTAGAAGTCTGATTTCCTCCACAAAGCCTTTCCTCCCTAACTGAGGTCACCCTGATCAATCTTTTTTCTAACAACCCATAGGAGATATGGCACTTCTTATTTCCACTTAATATGACTCATGGCTCAAAGCAGAGTGCAAGTTCAGCAGGAGGAGAGACCAAACATTATTTGTCTTTGACTCTCTCCTGATCTGAAACAAGGTTCTACACAGTGGAAGAGGAATGCTTATTTGTTGATCATTTTGCAATATTCAGCTGCCAGTTACAACCTTCCAATAATCAAGTCACTCTTTTAAACACCTACATTACACATCAACACAGCCTCTGTGGTTTGCTTTTTGTTTGCAAATTTCAGGAAGTTTTTGACAGATAACCAGTATGTGAACTAAAAATAAAACCTGCATTTTATAACACATCTGCTATTCGTGTGAAGTGCTAGACATGAATATAATTTTATTATTCCCTTCTACCATTACTGTAATATCTATTCTTATTTCAATCACAAATTCTACCCCATATTACTCTTTGTAACCTTTTTTTCTCAACTCAGATTTTCCAATTTCTAAGTGTGGATAAGTTGATCAAGTAACAAAGTGGTTCAAATGAAAAGAGTTCATTAACGTCATTTTGTTTCAAAAAACTTTCCTTCTTAAATGAGTAAGAGCTATTTAAAAAATCAATCCAGGTTATTTCATTCAGTTTTTTTAATGTTTTTCATTTAATGAAGTACTTGTGAAGCCAAACTTAGTATTTCATATTGCAGCATCCCAGAGTTCTTCACTCTATTATGACCTCTGTCATGTTGACTTTTTGATGTGTTTCACCCTTCCCTTTGCCAATACCAATAAATAATCCTTCCAAAATGCAAATAATGGTATTTAAAATAATGGAATTTCTTTTGTAAGTAGGATTGTAAGAGTCACAGGAAATGAAAATTTGATCTTTGGAAACTATTTCAAGAATTCTGATTTTTCTTTTTTTTTGCTTTTTTGGGTCACTCCCAGTGATGTTCAGGGATTACTCCTGGCTCTGCACTCAGGAATTACTTCTGGCGATGCTCAGGGGAACATATGGGATACTGGGGATTGAACCCAGGTCAGCCGCATGCAAGGCAAACACCCTATCTGTTGGACTATCACTCAGGCCCCAATAATTCTGATTTTTTTTAATTGCACAGTAGGTAGGTTCACAAGGTGGAAAGAACTATTCCTATTCTTACATAAGCATAGTAGGTGGTCTTCTCACCTGTCTAGATAAAATTTAGTTGCATGGATAAAGACTGTATCTTTGTTTTATTCAGCCTATAGTATTACAGAATTATTCACTGTATCACTGTCTTCCTGTATGGTGCTGGAGTGGGCACCAATAACAGCTCAGCGCATCCTGTCACATGCGAGATAGCCCAAGGGCATCATACTGCTCCAGGAACATAAAGAGCCTCAAATCATTCCATCAGGTCATGGGAATGAGGTCTATAATTGTTACTGGTATTTGGCATTTCAAATACGATATGGGTAGCTTGCCAAGCTCTGCCATGTGGGTGGGATACTCTAGTAGTCACCTCAAAACTCGAGCAATTATTGATAAACCGTGGGGCCGTAAAGCAGCTGCACGAGCCCTAGATTAAAAATAATGGCTTAAAATCTTAGATATTTGTCAAGCAGTTTGACAAATAGGACACGAGCAGCTTGCCAGGCTTGCTGTGCGGGTGGCATACTCTGGTAGTCACCTCTGAATAAAGCATTTATTGATGAACCACGTTGCCGCTGTGATAATCTGGTCTGCTGGGTGGAGTTGTGACGAGAGGGAAGTCAGATGTGGAAGATGGCAGCCCCCATGGAGTCGGGGGTCGCCTGGCTTGTTGTGAGGCTCTGCTGGGGTGGCAGGCCAGGGCTAGAACCCGCCATGCCTCCCGGGTGCCTCATGAGCGGCTGGGCACAGGGAGAGCAAGGAGCAGCTCTGCCCCATGTCTGAGAGTCTCTGGTTCAGCATACCTGGGCCGGATTGAAAAAAAAAAACTGCTGCAGGGTGGGTGTGGATGATCCGAGCTGTGATAGTCTGGTCTGCTGGGTGGAGTTGTGATTAGAGGGAAGTTCGGATGTGGAAGATGGTGGCCCCCATGGAGTCGGGGGTCGGGGGGGTGTTGTCGGGGAGCTCCGCCAGGGTCCCGACAGTGCCGGGAAGCGAAGTTCCCTTCTACCTCCGGCCGGCGAAGGAATGGATGAAAACTCAGGAATCCGATGCAGTTTTAAAAGGCTTTAGTTATCACAGGTTCAGGCATACAAATCAGCAGCAAAGTCACCGGGCCTCCATGCATATGGAGCTAGGGTCCCTTTCCACGCCTCTGTCCCACCCAAGAGGCCTGGCAGACCTGGTCATGAATTGCTCCCAGGCTGTCATCCATGATGCAGAGACACGGACACATGGGGCAGAGCTACCATCCAGCTCTCCCTGAATGCTCAGCCACTTTGTGACCACATGGTAATTAAACTAGTAGAAACCAATCATGTTCAAGAAACCCAGAAAATAAATTCAAGAATAGAATTTGTACAGATTCTTCCATAACGAATCATACGGGAAAATGCATTTATCAATAACATTACCATGTATGTGCTTTAACAGTCAATATAATTAGTGCCAGCTGAGGGAACAGGCATGGGGATGAATTTGGGGTTGGGTGGGAAATGAGTGTCTTTGATGGTGGGAACACAGTGGTGGTGGGAGTGGTGTTGAAGTATGAATCTTTCTATCAACTGTATTATGAAAATCTTTTTACTCTACAGATCAGAGTGTTTCAATAAAAAGGGAAAAAAGAAAATATTGGGGTCATATCAGGGTCTTCATCAATTTTAATGTTAATATATGTGAAATTCTTAGAAGTATTCCTTGCATAATCAAGGCTGTATTCTGGCAATTGCAATATTTGCTGTATCTAATGTGAATCATTAACAATTTTACTTTATGTCTTGGGATCAAAGCCGAGTTTTGCATCAGGAGCTATTGAACATATAGGTTATAGAGAAGACCTCTGATCCCTTACCACATGTTTTTCCTTTGAGGATTTGTAAGATGTACTTTTTTAACAAAAGTAAACATGCAATTCAGTATCAACTATACCACCTCTCTGTATTTTAAATATGTACAAATTATTATTTTATTTCATAAATGGAAATTTGGCCATTTTTAACCACATTCATCAGGATTTGATATATAGTTTCTTGAGTTCAGAGGCTGTTCACAACTATGACCATGCATAGGACAGTTAGTTAATTTATCATCCACACTGGATCTTGTACCAAAATTATACTTAACCTTAAGGTATATATTTCCATTCTTCTTAAGGACTAAATTGTATCTTTCAACATTCTTATATTGAAATCCACTAAAGTTTGATTCTTTTAGCCTAACTATTTCAAGACGCCCATTTCTGAAAACATCACATTCTGGTGCTCTTGGGATTATGGATTCCGATACATGAAAGTGTCCTTCCCCCACCTACTCACTGACCCAGAGGTTACCACACTATTTTCAGTGATTATATGTGAACTTAGTTTTTACTAGTTTTATATAAAATCAAGTCAGAACTTGGATATTTCATTTATCTTGCTTTTCAAAACTTTTACCAGGGTTATTTGGATCATGCTTAGTGTGCTAAGGTTTTATTCAGTCTCTGTGATCAGGACTCACCACTGGCTGTGCTCAAGGGACAAAATCTAGTGCCAGAGATTCGATTGAAGTTGGTTACGTATCTTAGCCACTATATTATCTCTTTGGTCCTCAGTTCTATTATTTGGCAAATATCTAATATAATTCTGTTTTTGTATAAAAAGTTATATTTACTTTTATTGCTCACTAAAATTTCCATTATAATGATCTAATATATTTAATTTTTACAACACTGTACTGCCCCTTGAGGTGTTGCCGATGTGGCTGTGTTGGCAGGTGACAGACAGGAGACAGGCTTGTCTATACCCAGGGCTCTGCCCCGTGGGCCCTGGATGGTTGAAGGTCTGACATAGAAAAGACTGTTTCCCCGGGATGAACCCAGAACCAAAGCAGAGCCTGGCAAGTTACCCGTGGTATGTTCAATATGCCAAAAACAGTATCAATAATGGGCCTCATTCCCAACAAAAGGAGACATTACTGGTGCCCGCTCGAGCAAATTGATGAACAATGGGAAAAGTGACAACATTGTAACATATATGTTTTAATAATATATTTAATTTAAATAATTTGATATGTGGGTGTTCACAGTTTGAACTGTTATAAACAGTTATAAACAGTTACCATAAATTTTCTGTTATATAATTCCATCTTTCATTTTAATTATACACATATAAAAGCAGTTTGTATATGGTAAACATTATGCAACCTTATAACAGTGTGAATTTTTTTCCAAAGAAATTATACTGTTTTGCATGAATTATGACATTATATCAGTTATTATTGCTTCAAACACTTGTCAATATTTAGTGTAATCTGTACTTTAGGGTGTTATAGATTTAATTGATATTTACTTAATGCTTTAATGTACTCATCACAGTTCTTGATGTCTAAAACAATTATCTTATCAAATACTTATTGACATCAATATTTTTTAATGTAGAACTTTTCCAACTGTTTTGCCAAATTTCTTCTAGTGGAATTTTTCCAAGTCTTAACATGTAGAGTTCCTTACTCATTCTTGATGCTCATCTTAGGTAAGTAAATTAATTGAATATAATTTTATTTATTTATGTATTTTTTTTTAGTTATTCATTTATTTTTAGGGCACACTCAGCAATACTCAAGGATTACTCTTTTGCTCTACCCTCTAGAATTATTCTTGACAGTGCTTGGGAGACCTTACAGGCTGGGGTCAGCTAAGAGCAAGGTAAGCACCATACCCACTGTATTATTGCTTAGCCCCGAAAAACATATTATTCCATTAGTCCAAAACCTGTTTTTTGAAATGAAAATTAATTTAATGATAATTACATTAATGAATTCAGAAAACTCACCATTGAATATACACAAAGAGACCTAAGTGATAAACTCTAAATACCTGCAGGGCTAACCACAATGTGTAAAATAAGAGGGAGAGAGATGCAGAGACAGAGAGAGAAACAGAGAGAGAAAGAGAGGAAACTGGGGTACCTGCTATTAAGGCAGCATGGGGGTGGGCAGGAGGGGGTGGGGTACATTGGTGGTGGAAATGGGGCACTGGTAGATGGATGGGTGCTGGAATACTGTACTACCAAGAACCAATTATGAACACCTTTGTAATTGTATGTTTCACTGTGGTATAATAAAAATAAAATTTAAAAAAAAAGATATAACTAACCTATAACAACATTTCTTAAATTTACAAATAAATTACAGAATTTATAAAAATTTTAATTACATTAAGTTATATATAAATGTGTAGGTTTATGTTATGTTATTACATTTTTCTTTATATCATATTTTGATAGTGTTTTAATCTAGTTTTGGTTGTAGGATTGTATGGATCATACAACCCTTTTATATTTGTTATCATAAATGGATATTAAAATTTATAGAATATTTTGTCTTTATTTATTAGGAAGAAATTACTATCTCCTCTACTTTTCAGTAGGTGAATTACATTGATTATCTTTCTGTGAATAATCCCACCTAGTAATAACGTCCCATAATTTAAACACTAAGACTCACAGACTTACAATGATTCTAAAATATTTGACGTTATGATGGTGCAAAAATAATGTACATTCAGTAAAAATTTCAATTATTTTTGTTGGTGTACAAAAATTCATAGCTTCTTTGAGCTATTCTTGAGTCTCATAAGAAGATAACAAATTCGATGACACTGTTTCTAGTGAATCTCTTTGATCCAACTATTATAGTTCAATGCTTCAAACATTCATCAGGTTCAGTATGCTTTCAACTGTGTTAGACATAAGAACTCATACAACCATTCTTTTTTAAAATTTTTTATTATACCACTGTGAGACATACAATTACAAAGGTGTTCACAATCGGTTCTTGGTAATACAGTATTCCAGCAACCATCCCTCCACCAGTGCTCCATTTCCACCACCAATGTACCCCACCCCTCCCACCCACCCCCGGGCTGCTTCAACAGCAGGTAGCCCTGTTTCCTCTCTTTCTCTCTCTGTCTCTTTCTTTGGCTTAAAGTATAGTAACAAACAGGTTGCATGTGGATTCAATACTTTATTACAAAACAGATTTGACATTAGATTATTTTGCCAAACTGTATGTAATACAAGTGTTCTGAGCACATTTAAGGTAGACTGGGTTATGTTTGATAGGTTAAGTCAATTAAATGAATTTTGAACAAAATATTTCCATGCTATATTGGAAGTTAATTGGGACTAAGCATACCATAAGTCAAGGTAGTTCTCCATTTACCTTTGATTTTTTTTAGAAAAAATTATCGCAACTTTGAATATGAGGAAAAATGATCATGAGCTTACAATTCTTTCATTGTGTATATAATCATGTTTCTGAACATTCTGATTTGAGAAAGCACCTGAGAGAGTTCACTTTATTGCTTTCTTAAGTGTTCAGTATAATTGTTTGAAAATTTTTGAAAACACTTTGAAGCCTGATCTTTTCTTTGTGAGAAGATTTAATTTTATATATATATGTATATATACACATATATGTATATACATATATAATATGTTATTCATATTTATCTTTGTTGTCAGTTTTAGAAAAATTCAGCTTGAATAGCCTTTCTATCCATTTGGATGTATAATTACAATTGGATGTATAGCTGTTGATATATATGTATGTGCATGAGATAAAATCTATGTGATATATATGAAGGTTATATATCTGTGATATATCGGTGATGTATATATATATCACCAATTATATCTCTGATATTATTAATCTTCACATTGTTGCTCTATTGTTTTATTCCTGATACTGTCATCCTCTGTCTCTTTGACGCTCTTTTTCTATTAACAGTCTGACAATATAATTGATATTTCAAAGACTTCGACCCGCTATCATCTTTGGGGGGGGGGGGGGGGGGGGGGGTTGGGGGGGGGGGGGGGGGGTGGGGGGGGTGCGGGGGGGGGGGGTGGCAGGGGGGTGCGGGTGGGGGGGGCGGGGGGTTTTGTGGGAGGGGGGGGGGGGGGGGGCGCTGGGTGTGGGTTCTGGGGGGTGGGGTGTGTGGGGGGGGGGGGTGTTTCATCATAGCCTGTTTTAGTGGCTGAAAGTTTTTCATTATTTGAATTTAAGATAGAAATTTTATTTAACATGGAGATTTCTTCTTTTCCAATATAACCAGGAAAACTCAATTTATCTGTAAGCATTGCCATAACTAAGTTGAATAAATAAATATATATTTCTTTCATTTAAATTGGGTTAAATCTTTTCTTATATTGTCTGATATACACTTGATCACTTGACATCCTGTTATTCATCGATTTGCTCGAGCGGGCACCAGTAACATTTCCATTTGACCCTATCGTGTGCCAGTGTAGCCCAATGGCATCTGGATGCTTCAGGAATATGAAGAGTCTCAAACTGTTTATTCAGGGTTTTGACGAGGAAGTCTGACCATCTTGTAGGTGGGTGGCCATGTGATCTTTTGACAACCCATGGGATCCAGTTGGTAATGGCTCTAGTTCAGTGGTCCCTAACCCTAACCCCTAACCCTATCCCTGATATACACAATTTTACGATAATCAGGGAAATTATTCAAGCCCAGCCAGAGCCTCACAAGAAGCCAGAGGATCACCCACACCATGAGGGGCCGCCATTCTCCACATCTGGAATCCCCAGCTTGTCAGAGCTGCACCCAGCAGAACAGCTCATCACAAGCCCAGGTCGCACGACTGCTTTGTGGTCATGTGGTTCATCAATAAATGTACAAGATGAGAGGAGACAACAAGAGTATCCTACCCACACAGCTGAGCCTGACAAGCTACCCATGTTGTGTTTGACATGCTAAATACCAGTAACAATTATAGACCTCATTCCCATGACCTGATGGAATGGTTTGAGGCTCTTTATTTTCCTGAAGCAAACATATGCCCTTGAACTACACTAGCATGTGACAGGATGTATGGAGATGTTACTGGTGCCTGCTTGAGCAAATTGATGAACAACGGGAAGACAAGTGATACAAGCGATGATAGTCAGATATAGTTTTTTAATTTCCATATATTTGAAAATGTATTTATGCTCTTTCAATTATAATTATGCTGTGGTTTAGAATAACAACCTTAAGGGACAAAAATGTATATTCTGTATATAATCAATACTCTGGAAGATGATTTTTTTTTAAGTTAGCATGTAAAAGTCCATTAACAAACATTTCATTTGTATAAAAAATACATAGTGAACCTACACCACACTCCAAAGTTTGGAATTGAGTATTTTTAAAATGTCATCTAATTTCAGGCTGACAGTTTAGTGTAGGTTCATATACATTCCAGATAATTTTGTTTTGTTTTCGTTTACTTTTCTTCTATCGGTTACTAAAAGTAGTTTGAAAATTTCAACTCTAGATATAGATTTTTATGTTTCTCCTAATGGTCTGTCCTTAATTAATATAATTATTTCTGGTTTTTGTCTTTTTTTAAAAATTATTGGTGGTTTTCAGAGCTTACTCCTGACTCTGTGCTCAGGGATCACTCATGGTGCTCTCGGGTAAATATGTGAATCACAATGCCATATATAAGGCAAACACTTTAGTCATGGACTCTCTCTCAGGTCCCTGAATGCTCCTTCAGTTAATCGTAAACAAAATTACAATCACAATTTGATTCTCTTTTTGAAGAACCTAGACTCTTCACATTTTCTGCAACACAGAGAAAAGTAGTTGTTGCCATGCCCACGGAGGAAGGATCTGGTTGAAAGAGTGTTTATAAATGCAAATATTCAGTCATAGAATATGTAAAAGTTTGGTGCTGCATTGTGTTACCGTTACAATGACTTGAATATACTTCATGCCACTTCACTGATCACTTAGAACTCATGAGAATGTCAAATTTTATTATCTTTATATAAAAAGATATACAATAATATAAAATCTGTATATATGATATAATTTACGACAAATTTTTAAAAGTGTGTTTACTTCTTAAAAGAGAAGTATAATTTCTTCTATTTCTATTAACAACTTATCTCTCTGGAAATCCGTCAGAATTTCCTCCTCCATGAGAGCAATATTTTTTTCTCAGAACACTAACCTCTATAAATGCTATGTTGTAGTGTGATATGCACCACTCACTTTCTCTTATCATTTTTGTTTAATGATCCATAGTTGCATGTGAGTTTGTGTGTATGAGGGAGTGAAAGAGGGGGTAAGAGAAAGAGGAAGAGAAAGACATTATGGACTAAAAGGGTTTTGTGTTGCAGGACTCCTCTAAGAGCCTCTGCATCTGCTCTGAATTGCCTCCCCTCAAATCACTTTGTAGATAAAGGGGTAGTCTAAATGTGGCAGTTTATCTGGCCATGTAGTCTGTACTAGCTGGTATAAGTATTCTCTCATGCTACCACAATCATCGTGGGACTAGCTAGATCTTACCAGCATATTTGCCTGGCCACGTTGGATCCCTAAGTAATTAGACCAGAGAGAAATGCTCTTTGCCTCCAAGCAAGCAAGCATGGCTCCCTGATAACTCAAAGGCAACTAAAATACAAAACTACCGTGAAGTAGACAAGACTTGTGAAGGCTTGGAGAAATATTGAACTGGCATTAGTATTAGTCTTTGGTACAGAGACATGCCATCTCAGAACCCCCCTTCTCTACCCTATAAAGGCTTTTTCAGGCAGATCTTGGCTCAAGACATTAGCATATAAAAAGACATTAGGTGAGGTGCTGGGAGAAATTACCTGATGGCATTTGACCCTCCCTGCCAGGGGAAGTTACATTTAGCTTACAGCTCCTCCCAGCTCTGCTAGGAGGCTTTTAATTAGCTCTGGGTCCTTGTAAACAGCCAGAAGTCTCCTGAATTTGCTACATTTCTATAAAAGCTATTTTCCTGTTTTCATCTATAGATAGCCCAGCCCATTCTGGGCTGGGCTGGGGAGTTTAGGCAGATTTCTAGCTATAAAATAAGCTGCAAGAAGAAAAGAAGCTCCCTCTTTTTCCCTTTTTGCCATTTCCGCTTCCCCTTGGTGCTTTGCTTCTTCGTCCTCTCCTCCTCTCCATTCTCTGTTGGGCCTCAACATGTGGTGGCAGCCATCTTGGCCTACACCTGGCTGGGGCCTAGCTGGGTACCCAGAGTCTGGAGGTTTTCCCTGCTCTTGGATTGTATATTGGAACCTGTGATAGTAAAGTCCTTTTAAAACTGCATCGGATTCCTGAGTCTTCATCCATTCCCCGCTGGCTTCAGATGTAGAAGGGAACTCACTTCCCAGCACTTTTGGGGGACCCCGGCTGCGTCCGTGACAGTTTTGTATGTCTAAAATTTTTGTTTAGGGGGCTGCAGTAATAGCAAAGCAGGTAGGGCATTTGCTTGCACACAGCCAACCTGGGTTCGATCTCTGGCATACCATATGGTCCCCCAAGCAGTGCGAGGAGTAATTCCTGAGTGAAAAGCCAGGAGTAACCCATCAGCATCTCCAGTGTGACCCAAAAAAGAAAAAAAAAAGATTTTTGTTTAGATTTGCGCTAACTATGAGAATGACAAGGACTAGTAAAACCTCAGTTATGACAGTTATCACTGCTTCAACATTGTCAGATAAAACTAATGGAAGAGAATCACCCCTAGTTGAAAGCTGACCTTTTATTCTAAGATGGCCATTTTGTAGAAATTTGATTTTCACCGCATCCTTATATAAAAAATTTTAAGAAAGCTATTTGTTCTATAAAAATGGTATTCATTCTCTACAACACTTCAGTTTTTCATGTGTATATACAAAGCAAAATTGTATTAGACTCTATTAAAATTTTCACTTTGCTAAATTTCTGCTTCTTTAATTGATGTCATTGAAAATAATGATTATATCTTGCATATAAATTTTAAAGTTTTTTTTTTATTCCTTAAGATTGCTTTAGATAGGGGCTGGAGCGATATCACTGCAGGTAGGGCATTTGCCTATCATGCAGCAGACTCAGCTTCCATCTCTAGCTCCCCCATATGGTCCCCCAAGCACCGTCAAGATTAATTCCTGAGTGCAGAGCCAGGAGTAACCCCTGAGCATTGCTGGGGGTGACCCAAAAAAGCAAAAAAAAAAAAAAAAAGATTTCCTAAGATAGTCGAACCTTGTAGGTTTCCATATACATTTTACAGCTGATTACTGTGCATACATTTAAAAAATAGATTTTAAATGGTAGTGCACTGTTACTGTCCAATATGGTAGATTCAGGATATATCTTGTAATTTAAATTTTTCATTAGAGAGATTTTATAATATTTTCTTCAAATTGGTCACATATAGTGAAGTGTTAGATGGTTCTTTAATGCATATATACTTCTGAATATTTTCATTCTATTTGTGTATTACATAAAATAAAATGTTTCAAGGCTATAAACATCAATATTTTTATATTTTAAGATATTTCTAAATATGCTTAAATATGTTGATTCACTAGTTTTGTACATAAAATATTTAATAGTTAATTGCTATGATTTTAACCAAATCGCAATTAATTTCTCTGGCAATATGATCTTTTTGTTGTCTGGATATCTGAGTCCCACTGGGTCCCTGGTCTGTTTGGGGATAAGGACCATCCTGCAGATTGATGGATAAAGGAACAGTGCCACAGAGTCATTGGTAATGATTGGCAGTTTGATTTAAGCAAAACCTATTACATTATAGAGAAAAATCATAAAAGGTTGAGGGTAGTAATTACAGGTGTTGAACATTAACATAAACAATGAACAGATGTAAAGTCCCTTCTTTAGGGGGAAAATGTTCTAGGAGATTTAGCACTTTAGATTTCTTCTAGGATACCTGCCCAAGGGTGGCATTCCATCTAGTGGTTTGTTGCTTTCTCATTTCCTTTACCAGTAATTTGTAGATAATCATATTAAATTTACTTCTTAATATTTCTAATTGTTTTGTATAAACACAGGAAGACATATAGACTTTTATCTATAACCTGGAGAAACTTAAAATGGTCACTCTAAACTCATGGCAAAGAGTGATCTTTCCTGGAGACAGCTTGCTATATTTCGCAGACTCCAGTCCTCAGCCTAAATTAGGTTTTCCTAATCCCAATAGGGTCCTTAAATAGTTGCTTATTTTGGAGTCATGACAGAGTTTGGTCCATGACTGTGCTCTTAACTTGTACTTATGGCGCTTAGATTGTCCCATGTAGAGTCCAGGGTAGTTGAAACACAGCTTGTCCTGGGTCCATACAAGTCCCGCAGCTAGAGCCCTTTTTGGGGTGGAAGGAGCTAAAGTCAATCTAAGGGCAACTGAGGCTTATGCTAGGTAAATATGACAGATGCCCAAGGAATAAATATTCCGGAGTCTATTAACTCCTATATTACAAAAGCATAACATTCATTGTCTTCCTTTGTCTATACAAAATAGGACATTGCTCTCAGAGGAAAACAATAGCTTATGTATATGAAATCCAAAGCCACCAGAAGGCTTGACTTTATAAGTTATTGTGTCAGATTAGTTGATATTTGTGACTTACAGGGAAGAACAACAAAATGATAGGTGAAAGTTAGACACAGAGGATTGACTGTGCCACGGTAGGATAGGGTGTGTCCCTTGGAGCACTAAGGTGGGTGCAAATCAATTAACTTAAGCTCTCTGCAGGAGGAGAAAGGAATCAAACATCTGGGTAATTTTCTTTTATTGGTATCATGAAAAATATATCATAAAGTATGTGTTCTTTAGTTTCAGCATTTTTTCAATTACCAAAATCCATGTGTCATCCATTCGTCCTCTGCATGTGACAATAATTGACCTGAGTAGTTATTTTGCAAGATTCATTGTCTGCTTGTTTCAATACTATGGAATATGTGCAGCATTGCTGATTTCTGTTAGTGATAATGTCAATATAAATATTCACGTACATTGTTGTTCATGAACATAGCTTTCATTTCATTTCAGTAAGAAACAAAGAGTATTTTGGTTCTCTCAGATAAGAGTGGGTTTTATATTTGCTCACTCAAACGAGAGTGGGTTTTATATTGGATCACTCAAATGAGAGTGGTTTTTATATTGGATCACTTAACTGAAGAGTGACATTCCCATGACCTGAATGAATGATTTGAGGCTCTTCATATTTCTGGAGCAAGAAGTTGCCCTTGGGTTGCAATAGCATGTGACAGGATGTATAGAGATGTACTGGTGTCCGCTCGAGCAAATTGATGAACAATGGGAAGACAGTGATACAAGAAGAAAATATTGTTGAAAGCTGGAGAAAGCACACAGGGGTTAAAGCATTTTTCTTGTGCTTAGTAAGTCCTGGTCCAATCACCTGCATCACATATTTTTTTTTCTTGAGCAACTTATGATTCATGAGGCACCTGGGAGGGATGGCAGGTTCTAGTCCTGGTATGCCACCACAGCAGAGCCTCCGCAAAAGCCAGACGAGTCCCTCACTCCATGAGGGTCATCATTTTCCATATCCGGACTTCCCTCTCATCAGAACTCCACCCAGCAGAAGAGCCTATTACAGCCCAGCTTGCACAGCTGCAAGTGGCCACGCGGTTCATCAATAAATGCTGGAGATCATGCCACCCACATGGCAGAACCTGGCAAGCTATCCATGTCATATTTGATATGCCAAGTACCAGTAACAATTATATACCTCCGTCCCATGCCCCCCCCCATCTGTACATGTCTATACCTGTCTATGTATGTCCCCTGCATCTGTACTTGTCGCTAAGTCTCTCACGGGGTGCTGGGGTGGTCCCTGGCCCTTGTGCTCAGGGGAGCATCATTCCAGATGACTGTTTGGGGCTCGGTGGACAGGCCGAGAGGCCAAGAGGCGAGCAAGTGGAATGCCGGGTTCTGTTCTTCGTCTTTTATTTCTGAGCCATCTCCGTCCTTCGCCGTCTAGGGGCCGAGCCCTCTCCTGTTCCCTCAACCACGGCCTGACAGTTCCTTCAGTACATCACCACCGGCCCTAGTTGTTTCTCTTTTTTTCCCCTTTTCTTTAATTTCATTGTTGTTGTTGTTTGGCGTTTTGTTTCACACCCGGCTATGCTCAGGTCTGGACTTAGGAATTACTCCTGGCAGTGCTCAGGATGGACTACAAGAGTATGCTACCCGAATGGCAGAGCCTGGCAAGCTACCGGTTTCATATTTGATATGCCAAATACCAGTAACAATTATAGGCCTCTTTCCCATGACCTGATGGAATGGTTTGAGTCTCTTTATGTTCCTGGAGCAAGCAGATGCCCTTGGGCTCTACTAGCATGAGACAGGACATATGGAGATGTTACTGGTGCCCACTCGAGCAAATCGATGATTAACGGAAGACAGTGATACAGACAGTGATTTGCTCCATTCTAATTGTAGTGCTTTTTGGGAAATACAGTGGTACTCATAATTTCCATGGCAAAGTACTCAGTTATCTTTAACTATAGTGCTCACAGATGTCTAGCTATATGTCAAGTTTTTATATTGTTTCTGTGCTAGGACCCCATAAAACTTAGATTTGAGTAAACATAGAGCAAAGGTTAAAAAAATCACTATTGAAGTGGTTATATGCTAAGATATTATAATACTTAAATTATTTTATTGGTTTTTGTGGATATTAAAATATCCTGATAAATTTCCCTACATAAACTACTACTGAAGGAAATAGAAAGGAAATTTATCTCTTGAAATGCTTTGATTTGAAAAGATCATGTAAATTGGTTACCCTGAAGAGAACTGAAATCAAGGTTAGACTAGGAATGTTATTCACTAGAAGAATAGGAAAATTTTTTTCTGCAGTGTTTATTACTAGAACTTGACATACATCAAAAAATTTTAGCTTTAGTTTTAGTCTTAAAGGTAAGCAAACACTTAATTTTTTTTCAATTTTCATCAACTGAGACTATATTTAAATAATTAATAATGATCATGTAATAATGACTTTCTGTTATCAACATAGAGGCTTTTTAATGGCACTAAAATATCACAGTACACCTTAAAATTTATGATTAGGATTTGATCATTTTATGCAGATGATGATGTACTAGGAGTCGATGACTGTTTCTTTTTACACAAATTTTGATTGTGTCTGAATGTGATTCTTTTTCACATCTATCTATAAAGTCTGGATGACCTTTCTAAACTTTTATTTTGCTTTAATGTCCTTATTCTTAAATTCCTCTCATTGGTTGGCTTATTATTAAATATCCTTAACTGGCTTATTACTAAATTTAAGAAACCAAAATGATAAAAAAGTTTCCTAAATTTTAAAGTCATAAAATTTTTTCTGAAATGCGAGGCTCTCAAAAAATAAGTACACAACTTATTTGTACATTACATTTCACAGCATGAGATAAGAACTTTAATCTGTCCATCTGAATTATCCAGATGACCCCAAATTGCTCATTTTAGATGAAACAACTAACAGTTCCATTGCCCACAATGGCATAGCTCCTTTCTTCACTTGTGTGAATCATAATCCTTAAAGGGATCAGGGTTATTATTTAAGGGCATTTCAAAAGTAACGCTGACACCGCCAAATAAACACATTTAATGAAGTGAGATTACTAGTCACTAAGGCGCTAATGAACTGTAAGATTAGCTGCAGCAAGCAAACTATTTCCTGTGTCCCCTCCTGCCAATACTCACTATTTCGGCTGGAGAGAGAAGATGGGGAATTCATCTAGAATTCAATACTCAGATGGCTCAGACAATTTTTCTGTAGCTCCTGATGTCCGAGTAGCAGCTGAATTCTTAATCAAAACTCACTTTGTATTCATACACCTCAAGTATCGATTGTATTTTTTTTCACTTTTACAATGGTGTAAAAATCCTTAGCCTTTGAAATATATAATTCGTCATTTTATAATTCTCTATTTTCTTTAATTTTTATCTAATAACACCCCATTTTCCCTGAAAGATAAAACACTATTGATCTTCGTATTGTGACTTCAAATATTTTATACCGATATTGGACAGACTATAACAAAAATTAAATAAATAAAACATGATCACACAATAACCTGGATGTTGGCAAAGGACCCACAGACACATCTTTCTTTACCACTACACCTCCGCCCCAATTATGCACCTATAATATAAAACAAACACTTCTCTACTAGGAGATTGGTTAAAGAAACTGCCTTGCTCTTCTTTACTCTGTAAAGAGTTTATCTCTTCCTTTTGTTTGTCTTGTATTTGCTTATATTTCATAGTTATTTTGTTAACATGGTCGTGACTAGCAACAACACAGTGCACATTTAAATGTGTGTTTATTGATGTGCAAGGGAATCAAGGAGTGATTAAAGAAAGAAAAACTAAGGAAATGGAAAAAGCAAGTAGGACAGTAGGTAGTTAAACAGGGAGGAAGGAATGTGAGAAGAAACTACAGCACTCAGATTTTAAGTGATCTACTAATCAAATATATAGGCAAGGTCTATTGATCAATTTAGCACATTAAGGGGCAGTTATGCGTACATTTGAACAAATATACCTTGTAGTCTGTTAATTTGTGTTGTCTAAGGAATTGTTGCATAATCAATTTGACTGCTGCAGTAGGTATTGATCAGAAAACAGAAAGATTGAGGGAACAGGTCATTTGCTCACCTACTGTGAGCCAAGTCTATTTTAAACTGAAAAGAGAAAGGATCAATCCATTGAAAAAAAATATTTTGTAAGAAAGAAAAGTATTAATGAAATATTTTGGTCTAATATTTATTAAATGCACGTGACTTCTTTGCAAGTAAATGAGGTGCAGCTGTGACACACGTCACTTACTCCTGTTGAGGAAGTGACACATTCTCATCTCCTTTCTTGTCTTTCCCTTCATCCGTGCCTACTCTATTGGAGCTGTGAATAGATGCATCACCATTAGGTTGCAGAAATTATAACTTCAATACATTCTGGTTAAAGAGGTAGAGGGAAAACAAGCTAAACATATTCTCCCTGTGGGATCAGGTAGAAATCTCTGCAAGATTTCAACAGTTCAATTATTTTCAGCCTGCAAGAGGAAATTCAATGTCAGAAGCACATTTTTTGGTGCATAGTACTGGCCTCCCACACTTTGTTCTACCAGCATCTTGTCTTTATGCTTTCTATATCTGCTTTTATTACACCGCCAGCTGGTTGTGAATCCTAGATTTTTGTCCAAAGAACAAAACTTGGCCCTGAATCATTCCTATATCAGATCAAGTGAGAAATGCCGAGGTAAAGCACTCTGGTATTTGGAATAAAGGAAAGGTAAAATATGCAGCAAGGGAGAGCTCCAATTTGGACCTATCACCAGGAATGCTCGTGGTTTTGTTTTTTGGCCTTGAATGCATAAGCGATAATAATCAGTCATCACCCTTTTTCAGTTACTTTTGTTTACCCTATACTTTGTTTCACATCAAAGCTCTTTTCTTTAAATAGGCAAAGTATAAATATGCAAATAAAGATTAAACAGTTTTAGCCTATACAAACTTTATATTTAATTTTGCAGCTATCTCCACTTTTTTATTAAATATTTTATTATACCACACTGAGATATACAATTACAACGTTGTTCATGTTTAGAGGTTTCGGTCACATAGTATTCCAGCACCCTGCCCTCCACCAGTGCCCATTTCCCACCACCAATGTCCTGATTCCCTCCTCCTTCCCATAGCCTGCCTAAATGACAGGTTCTTTATCTCTTTTCTCTCTCCCTCTCTCTTTTCCTTCTTTTACAGATTGTGGGTTGCACTACATACATTTAGAGGCCATCATGTGCATTTTTTTTTGCCTGTATTTAATGCTCAGTTCTAGGTTGGTATTAGCCTTTTCGACATTTATTCTCACATGTTATCCTCTTTAAAAAAATGTGAGTGGATCCTAAGAGATAGCATGGGGAAAAACAATGGGTTCACATGCAGCTAACCCCTATTTTAATCCCTGGCCCTGAGCACTGTTGGATATGCTGTGCTTTGACTCTAAATTTTTTTTTGAGATTTATTAACTGCATAAATTATTCAATATAATCCATGGAAATTTAGAAACATTATTACATTTTTTAGAAATTGAAATTTTTTGAAAAACATTCATCATTTCTATAGTTAAATATTTTCAACTTTTATGCAAATGCCAGACCTATTTCAGATAGTATTCCGAGCTTTCCTCTCTCATCTCCCTGTCTTCACTGGTTCAACTCTCCATGATCCCTCACTCTCACCTTGCCAAATTTTCAGGCACAAAAATCTAAATTGGGAAGTCACTGGCACTGCTTTGCTCCTTCCCTTGTATACTACGTCTTCCCTCTTTTGCCTATTCAATTCAATTTCTTTCAATGACACATGAGACCTGGGGTAAATTATATGGGCAAAACCCCACATGCTCCTACTTCCAGCTTTGCACTTTTGAGTAGATACTTAACCTTTCTGGCCTCAGTACCTTTATTCATAATATGACATCAATGATAGTACTTTCCTAATAAAGTTGTTTGTAGTTTTAAAATTTTAACTTATGGGAAATATTAGCATTGTTGTTGATTAACCAGTTCAAAGAATAATCTACTTTTTACTTCACACATATGTGTATTTACAGATATATATATATGTATATATATGTACACACAAATATACACATGCATGTACACAGATATGTATGTACAAGTATACACAAATGTACATATGTAGAAAGTTATATAATTGAACTGTGTTGGTTACAGAATTGTAAAATAGTTTGTCATCCTTTACAGACACATCATGCTCAAAATTATTGAAAAGAAAAGCAAACTAAAAATCCTTCACAATTCCTGTTTTTTTTTTTTTTTTTGGCTTGTAATCTTTTGACTTTGCATATTCTAAGGTACTCTGGGTATTAACTCTTAATATGTATTCTGATGTTTTCATCCTGATGCTTTTTTCTACTTTGAAAGTTGATACTTAAACAGAAAAGAAAAGTGAAAAATCAAATAAATATAGTGTTTTAAGTTTTAAAACATTTTATATACCCTAATAATCACCCTTTAATTAAGATAATATTTGAATTGCTCAAATGTAGTGCTTTTTTCCTTCTCATTCAAATCTGGTCATACTAGACTAGTGTCATTATTGGTCTGCATTTTTTCTCATAATTTTTGTTCTTCAGATATGCTTTTTTGCTTCTTTCATGCCAAAATATATTTTTAAGATCAACCCAATATATTTTTATATCGATATTTTGTTCTTTTATTATTGCTGCATAGTATTCTCTTGTAAAAATATTTCACAATTAACTATTTTCAACCTTTATTTATTAGTGTTTTGGGCTTTTCTATCTGAGACTACAATGGGTAAACATTTTTTATATGTCTTTTAGTGATTCATACATATTTTTGGTGTTAGGTAGAATTAAATTTTATTTTTGGTGCTTAGTAGAATTAAAATTTTATTTTTCTATTTACTTTATAATGTAGTTACAATTGACCTCATTCCCAAGCGAATGGAGACATTACTGGCGCCTGCTCGATCAAATCAATGAACAACAGGAAGACAAGTGACAAGTGATCATATTGTTGGGAATTTTACAAATTAATACAGCAGATAGCTCTCAATATAACATTTGTTTATAATTGTTTTAGTTGGAAAATTATTTCTATAATGTTCACATTTTATTCTTTATTCCTATACTAAAATACTCCCTCTAATTCATTACTATAATTTTAATGCTTTCTATGATTTTAGTTGACTGTTTAGCTCTTTTATAGGTAAATGTTCCTTATAGGTATACATATCTCTCTTTCCAGGATTCCTTTGTGTGTGTATGTCACGGATTTGGAGGCATAGGTAGCTGTCAAAATTAACATTTAAACTGTATATTGAAACAGAATTATTAAAATCTGACCTCAATCATTTGAATCAAATATCAGGCAACCAGGCAATATATTCAGATGTTTTTTGACCTTCCTGTCTTTTGTGGTATTAAAATAACAGAAGTTTATCTTTGTGATTCTCCAATTTACTATAGAAACTACTCTAATGACTTCTGCAACGAAGTCTCATGTTTCACTTTAACTGTAACATTTTTGGAATGAAAACACTAGAGCTGAAAAATGCCTCAGCAGAATTTGAAATAACAGGGGAGAAAACAGGGCTTTTAGTGCTAAGATGCCAGATAATGGTGTTTCATTGTTCTTTCTGGGAAATGCATGTGATAAATATCAGAGACAGAATGAAGCAGATGATAAACAAGAATAAAATCTGAAGCAGGAAAGTAATCTTTGATGCAGCTGATAGTAGCAATAAAATCCTACCTCATGTAAATTCCATTTGATGTAAAATGTGAACTCCATACTAAATATATGGGATATTAGAAATCACCAAGTATATATAAGGCCTACTCAGATAAAATGAAACGTTCACATAGAGCTGGAAATTATCTCATAAAAATCATTTTCCTGATTTACTTAGGACAAAATAAGGTTGTTCATTCCTGGTTAGCAGCCTATAAGGGTTTCATCTATTCTTGGCTTTTTGAAACCACTAGACCAGTATTTTGGATAACGTTAATGATATCAAGCTTCTCAAGAGCGCATGTCCTTCATTTTGTTGCTGATGTTGTTTGCCTCCAATGTACCATAACTTGATTGTTAAGAAATGGCAGGTGTCTTCATGTACATTGTGGGGGAACTAGATAACACACCACAGAATTCTGTTGCATGTTAATAACACTGCAAGTTAAATTTCTTACTTTAGCAAGTTACTCACATAATCTGCTCTGCAGCCATTTGTCTCTGATAGTGCAAGTTCAGACTTATAGCTAATAGGATAGTACCACTATTTATGTTTTATATACCTTGCTTCCTGAGAACAGCATTACCCTGGAAGTAAGGCATACAGAACAGCCATGGCTTTTTCAGTCGACTCTACTGATCTACTGTACCACCCTTCACAAAGAAATAATACATTCATATCTAACAAAAAGTAGTGAGAAATAAAATAATAATAAAAGTAGTACCACTTTGCATCATAATAAAAATCCTCTTTGCATCATAATAAAAATCCACTTTGCATCATAATAAAAGTCTCTTACAAAAGAACTTTGCTGCCTCAGGTACTCTCCCTGGGGTGTGCAGCTGGCAGTGTGGGTGCATGGGGTCATGGTAGAGCTCCAGGCCTCGGCAGAAGGTGGAACTACAGCCCCAGAAGTCCGAGCGGAAGCGAAGTAAACGGACATTTTGAACTCTCACACTGGCCTGTCTCCACCTCAGTTAGCCTCCCTGGGGTGTGCAGCTGGCCGGGCGGATGCCTGGGGTCGTGGTAGAGCCCCAGGTCTTTGCAGAAGGTGGAACTACCACCCCAGAAGTCCGAGAGGAAGCGGAAGTAAACGGTCATTTTGAACTCTCACCCCAGCCTGTCTCTGCTCAGGTATTCTACCTGGGTTGTGCGGCTGGCTGGGGCGGAAGGCTGCTCATGCGGCCGCTTATTAATACAAAACTAGGAAATTCAACACCAAGGGAAGGTAATACCCTCAAGAAAAAAGAAACAGTACATCAGAGGAATCTATCCCTGAGCACTGCAACACCATGGGGGAAACAACGCAGATCCCCAGTTCGAAGAACAGATGAAAGAATCAACCCTGAAGACGCAAAAAAGAATGCAGATGTGCGTGATCTCTCTGACAATGAATTTAGAGAAGAAATTGGTAGAATGGTTAAGGAGCTCAACGAAAAAATGGAGCATATGTCCAATAAAATACAGGAGAACATAAACAAAGCAGTTGAAAGGGCAGTCAATAAATTACGGAGGAAATGAGAGCAGAAATGAGAACCATGCAAATAGAAATATCATCGCTAAAAACTCAGTAGATGAAATGAAAAACACAATAGGGGCTCTAAACAGTAGGATGACAGCAGAGGAAGGGAGAATCACTGAGACTGAAGATGAGCTGCAGAAAGCACTCAGAGAACTACATAAAATGGAAAAAGACCGGAAAATGTATCAGCAACAGAACAGAGAACAATGGGATGAAGCCAGGCGGAACAACATAAGAATCATAGGAGTCCCAGAGGGAGAAGTAACCCCAAGGAAATTAAAACAGTTAAAAACATCCTGGCTGAAAAGTTCCCCGAGTTAAAGGATGAAGGCATCCAGATCCAAGAAGCCCGACACGTACCAGCAAGAAGAGACCCCGATAGAAAGACCCCAAGACACATCCTAGTCAAAGTAATGGATGCCATAGACAGAGACAGAATTCTTCAGGAAGCAAGATCAAAGAAGGAAATTATATACAAAGGAACATCCATTCGACTTTCAGCAGACTTCTCAGAAGACACCCTCCAAGCCCGAAGGCAGTGGTGGGATATAGTAAAAAACTTAATGAAATGAACGCCTCAGCAAGAATTCTTTATCCAGCTAAACTCTCACTCAGATTTGAAGGACAGATATACAACTTCTTGGATAAACAACAGCTTAGGAACTTTGTAAAATCAAATCCAACCTTAAAAGAAGGACTGAAATATCTACTATAAGAAGAGACATAACTCAAAAGAACAACCAACCTATACAGAACGATGGCACAAAATCCCATGACAATAATCTCTCAATGTCAACGGTCCAAATGCACCTGTTGAGACACAGAGTGGCAAAATGGATCAAAAAATTGAATCTGACATTCTGCTGCCTTCAAGAAACACACCTGAACAATCAGAGCAAAGACAGGCTCAAAATAAAAGGCTGGAAAACAATCCTTCACTCAAACAAGCCATCCTAAAGGGCTGGGGTAGCCATAGACTTCAGGCTAAAGAAGGTCAGAAGGGACAATGAAGGTCACTTCTTAATAGTCAAGGGATGCATATATCAGGAAGAAATCATGATATTAAACATATATACACCCAACGAGAGGCCAGCAAAATACCTAAAACAACTAATAGTAGACTTCAAAGAAGACATTGACAGCAACATAATTGTAGTTGGAGACTTCCACACTGCTCTATCAACCCTGGATAGATCAACAAGATTGAAACTTACCAAGGAAATACTGGCCCTAAAAGAAGAGATGGAAGAAAGAGGGCTGTTAGTCATATACAGAGCATTTCATCCCCAAAAAGCTGAATACACTTTCTTCTCCTGTGCACATGGAACATACTCCAAAATAGATCACATGCTGAGCCATAAATCATACCTCCATAAAATCAAGAAGATAGAAATTGTGCCAACTATTTTTTCAGACCATGATTCACTGAGAATAGAAGTTAATTGTATACAAAAACGGAAACCAATACCAAGTACCTGGAAACTAAACAGCTCACTGCTGAACAACCAGCAAGTCATAAGAGAAATCAAAGAGGAAATCCAAAGATGCCTGGAAACAATTGAGACCGAAGACACGAATTACCAGAACTTGTGGGATACAGCAAAAGCAGTGTTAAGAGGCAAGTTCATAGCTCTTCAAGGATTCATCAGAAAAGAAGAAAAGGCCATCACAAACAGTCTGACCTCACAACTTAAGATCTTAGAGAGTGATCAACAAAAAGGAGCCCAACCCAAGCAGAAAGAAAGAAATAATAAAACTAGAGCAGAAATCAATGAGATGGAATGTCAAAAAACAATCCAGAAGATCAACGAAACCAAAAGCTGGTTCTATGAAAAAATAAACAAGATTGACAAAACCACTTGCCAGACGACCCCCCCCCTCCAAGAGTGCCTCCATTTTCCACATCCGAACTTAGCCTGGCTCATCGAGATCACCCTGCTGAGAGTTTTTAATCCAGCCCAGGTGCTGCTCCAGAGAAAGATGGGGCAGAGCTGCTGCTTGCTCTCCTGTGCCCACCACAAGGGGGCCAGGGGAATGGCGGGTTCTAGCCCTGGTCTGCCACCCTAGGAGTGCAACAACCCGACGACCCCCCCCCAGGGGCCTCCATTTTCCATACCGCCGACTTCCTCGTCAGAACTCCACCCAGCAGACCAGCCTATCATAGCCTGGCTTGCGGTTCATCAATAAATACTGGACTTAGAGATGACTACAAGAGTATGCTACCTGCATGGCAGAGCCTGACAAGCTCCCTTGTTGTATTTGATATGCCAAATACCAGTAACAATTATAGACCTCATTCCGAATGGATTGAGGCTCTTTATGTTCCTGGAACAAGCAGATGCCCTTGGGCTCTACTAGCATGAGACAGAACATATGGAGATGTTATGGGGCCCGCTTGAGCAAATCGATGATGAACGGGAAGATAGTGATAGTGATAGAAGAAAACATAGGAGAAATGCTCTCACGACATCGAAACTAAAAAGTATCTTTAAAGACGAAACACCACTGGCCAAGAAAATGGAAGCAAAGATAAACAAGTGCGATTATATAAAATTGAGAAGCTTCTGCACCTCAAAAGAAACGGTGACCAAGATACAAAGACAATCCACAGAGTGGGAAAGGATATTCACCCAATACCCATCTGACAAGGGGTTAATATCCAGGATATGTCAGGCACTGGTAGCCCTTCACAAGAAAAAAAACTGCCAACCCCATCAAAAAATGGGGAGAAGAATTAAACAGAAGCTTCCAAAAAGAAGAAATTCGAATGGCCAAAAGGCATATGAAAAAGTGCTCCTCATCTTTAATCATCAGGGAGATGCAAATCAAAACAACAATGAGGTACCATCTCACCCCACAGAGACTGGCACACATCCAAAACAGCAAGAACAACCGGTGCTGGCGTGGATGTGGGGAAAAAGGGACTCTCATCCACTGTTGGTGGGAGTGCCGACTGGTCCAACCCTTTTGGAAAACAATTTGGGCATTCCTCCAAAAACTATACATTGAGCTCCCATTTGATCCAGCAATAGCACTCTTGAGGAATATACTCGAGAGACCGAAAACACATAGGAGAAACACTATCTGTACTTCTTTATTCATCTCTGCGCTATTCACTATAGCTAGAATCTGGAAACAACCTAAATGCCCGAGAACAGAGGACTGGCTAAAGAAACTGTAGTTCATCTACACTATGGAATACTTTGCAGCTGTCAGAAGAGATGAAATTATGAAATTTACCTTCAAATGGATGGACATGGAGACTATCATGCTGAGTGAAATTAGTCAGAAGGAAAAGGACAGATATAGAATGACTACATTCATTAATAGCATATAAATAGATACCAGTGTTTTACTAAATGTGTGAAATAGTAATGGCAGATTAAAACTCACCATTGAATGTACACAAAGAGACTTAAGTTTTAAACTCTAAATATCTGCAGGGCTAGCCACAATGTGTAAAACAGGAGGGAGAGAGATGCAGAGACAGTGATAGAGAAAGAGAGAGAAAGAGAGGAAAGAGGGCTACCTGCTATTGAGGCAGCCTGTGGGGTGGGTGGGAGGGGGTGGCGTACATTGGTGGTGGAAATAGGGCACTGGTGGAGAGATGGGTGCTGAAATACTGTATTACCAAGAACCAATTGTGAACACCTTTGTTATTGTATGTCTCATGTTGGTATAATAAAAATATTAAAAAAAAAGAACTTTGCTATTTTAAGTTGCCTTGGTCTATTGAAGTACTCTGGTGGATGCATGAATATGATACAATTTTGTGGGCAGTGTGCCATAGGCAAAAGGAGGAAACAGGGAAACTGGGAGCATAAAGCCGAAGTTGCAGCAAAGCTTCCAGTACTGACTTTGGAAAGGAGATAATGAACTTCTAAACCAGAGGATACAATGAGACAAATACATAATTATTTGTTACATAATGAGTATTGTAATTACTTAAGAATATTATAATTTTGTTCTGTAATAGGAATTGCTTTCTATGTATGTATATATATATTCTATGCATTATATTCACAGTTAATGCATACATACATACACATATACATATATACATATATAATGACTGATATTATATATATCTTATATATAATATTATGTATATTTTCATAGATATGTGAAGAGAAATCTTGTTACATATCGAGAAGTCGTGGTATACACCCATGATTTCTGTAACAAGATATCTCTTCAAACTAATGGTGCTGATCTACTTCTCATTTGGCCATTCTTATCCCTTAGATCTCATCTTTCAGTGTCACCCATGTTTCTCCTCTTAGAAGCAACCTGGTCTCTTTGGTTTTAAACAAGCTGGGCTCGTTTCCAGTTACTTTCAACTTAGGACTTCTGTGGCAGCTTTTCCTTTTTGTGGAATGTTTTTCTCAGAGCTATTTTAAAGGCTCACTCTCTAGTCTCATGGATATATCTCAAAATAAATGATTTCAACTCTTTAGAACGATATCACTAGTCTAAAGTAACTTTTCAGGACTTTATAATGTCTTATGTTATTTGATACACTGCAATTTAAATTTGTATTTGAATTAAAACACCGTGATTTACAAATTTCCTCACACTACAGTTGTCAAAAGTTTTCATTGTTCAGCACAGTCCCACCACCAATGCGCCACCGACACCCACCCACTCCCCATTCCACTCCAGCTCCCCAGCTGGCTGCAACCAAATTGATCATTGCAGCATATATAGGCAAGGTCCTGGGGAGGACCTGAACCTAAACTGTGTTATGTTAACCTGGCTCACGACCCTGAGCACTGTGGGTAGGAGCTGCCACAGCTCTGCATCTGGTCCTTCTCTTCTCCAGTATTACTGATCGTGGCCATTGCAGAGCTTGTAGTCACACCCACTAGGTCATTGGAGGTGGGGGAATGAGAAAAGGGGCCTCAAGCCCCGCTCCAAGCTTGGCCTGCATGACCACGTGTCTGCTTGCCCTAGAAGCAGTGAGAAACTCACCAGGGATGCAGCCAGTTTCTGAATCTCATTGCGTCATGGGCCACTCCCAGTGGGTAGGAGCTGCAGCAACTACACATCTGGTCCTTTTCTCTGGCATTACTGATCATGGTGGCTGCAATTTAAATTTTTAACGTTTGTGTGTTTATTCACATATTATCTATATCTTTTAGTCAAAAACAGAATACTGTTTATTTCTTTATGTCCCTAGCTATAGAATAATGATGAATAGAATGTGTACAATGAAGGCGTAAATGTATTGTTCAAATAATTTTACCCATATGGCATTTTTTCCATACTGACATTTTTTCTTGCACTCATGTGTACAGGAAACATTATAAAAAAGTATTACTTAGTATAATCAAATTATCTTACACATTTGCAATGTTCACTTTAAATTAGATTATATATTTACATATCTGTATGTAAGCAGTACTATTATGGACTAGGAGGAAAATATTTTCTAGTAAATAAATTCTAATACCATGCTCTAATATTGGTAATGCATCACAATCTCACTGATGATATTTGTGACTTATTATTTTTTATCAGCTAGTAAAATAATTCTCTCCTCTTTGTGTGTGTGTCTTTTAACTCGGTACTGCTTTTTCTCAAGTTTCTTCTAGTGCAATCAGAGAAATAGACATGGCACTGAAATCCATTCATTGTAAATGACTTCTTTTTAATCAAATGTCTCAGCTTTCTTTCACCATATAATCATCCTCAGAAGTAAGTTATTGCTCTTCTACCATAAATCCTCAACTTTAATTACTTTGGCAATCCCTTAGGGTTTAGCTTAGAATTCTGCACAATTATTCTGTTATATATTTCAGTGAGTTAGTGAATACTATCTTACTATATGTAAGGAACTGGCCAGGGAAAATGGGACTTTGTAGAATAAAGACTAAAATATAGTTATAGATGAACAGAAAACCAAAAATATGCTGACAAATTATTAACATATTTTAAGGAGTAGAGGTTTATGTTTAACTTCTATCTGAAAATTGATAGAAATATCTATTTATATAGGAACTTATGTATGTATGTGTACATCAAGTTTTCTTATGAGCATTAATCAATCCAATCAATAATGGACAAAAACTTTTAGCAGAAGATCCTCCAGAGAAGACATAGAAAGATACATGAAAATGATGTGCAGTAATATTTATTATTAGAACTTCAAATCTAAATGACATGACAATGAGATTACTACTTTACACTGGTGAGGGCAACCTGTATGAAAATACTTAGAAATAAAAATATTGGTGAAAATGTGGAGAATAAAATTCTGGCACTCTTTTGGAAATGTAATATAGTGAATTCTATATGAAAAATAGCATTATAATTCATTAAAAGATAAAAATATCAATTCTATGTTATCCAGAGGTACCATTCCTAGGCATTAATGTGAAAAGAATAAGAAAATACATTTTGAAAGCATATTTACACCCTTTCTTCATGGTAGCAATACTCCTAATAACCAAACACAAAATCACTTTAAATGTTGATATGGATGACTGGACAAATAAATTATGATAAATACTCAGTGGAATAATATTTTACATTAAAAAGAGAGAGACTATGCCAATGGAGACAAATATTAATCCATAATTTTAATACATTTAAATAAAGATGAATAAATTTTATTAATGTTTTTAAAGAAACAACTTTTACTTTTCTTGATGTCTTATTTTGTACTCACCATTTATATATATATATCTGTTCTAACATTTAATATTTTGTTTCTTTTATTAACCTTAGAAAGTTTCTTCTTTCTCTAGTGTTTAAGTTATAAAGTTAGGTTGTGCATTTAAGATGAATTTTGTATTATAATTATATTTCCATTTATACTACTTCTGCATTTAATTTAACTAATAATTTTCTGTTTTTGTGATATTTTTATTTCTCACTTAATTTTATTGTGAATGGAGAATATAGTTAATTTGTATGGTATTTATATACACTTGAGAAGAATTTGTATTTTCTGTATTCTTCTTGGGTACAGTGTTGCTTTATATACCTATTGGACAGAATTGGCTATATTTTTTGTTCAAGTCACTTATTTGCTTAGGTTATTTATGATTCTCCTAACCATTATTAAGAATTAAGTATAAGCCATGAATTCAGCAGAAGGGAGGGACTAACAAAATTAGAGGAACTTCTTCATAATCTCAGTCAGCCACTACATCCCCTAAACCTTTAACTGCTCTTCTGAAGCCCCTAAGTGAGATTATCCTCTAGAAGACATCAGAAGTTTTTGAACAGAGAATGGATTCTTCTCCCATTCAGATGAGTCCCTACAGCATCCATGCCTGACCCCTCCACCAACTTCTTAGACAGCCGCCATTTTGTCACCTCCTGAAATTTGCTTCTTCAATTTTTCCAGCACAACAGGGACACAGCAACCACTGGGGAAAACGCACCAAACCTAACAAGCTCAATGACTTTAATGTACCCAAAAAAATCAAAATGAAGGAAATATTCTAAACCTATTTACAAGGCCAACATGGCCCTCTTTCTATAACCTTATGCACAAAACAATGTTTGTGTGTGTATGTGTGTGTATGCACACATGTGTATTTATCTGATGAACTCAAAGTAAAGAAGTTAACAGAATAATTAAAGGACTCTCTTCATGAGATATTTATAAAATTACTTTAATTATATTTATTGTCTTGTGTAGTATAGTTCTGAGCATTTCAGGGTTAACATTGGGTTGTCCTTTCTATATTATACCTTTCTTTGCTAATGGGGGACACACCCTATCCTACTAAGGCATGCCCAGTCCTCTGTGTTTAATTTGAATCTCTTCTTGTGTCCTTCTTGCCTTCTCTGTTAGTCACAAAATATCTCCTAATCAAAGACAGTAATTTAAAAAAGTTTAAGCTTATGATGGCTTGGGATGTTGTATATGTAAGAGAAATACTGCATTCTCTTTCCTATATGTCCTTTACATATTTTTATGTTAGAGTAAAGTCCTTTTTTTTTGTATAGACACAGGGAAACAGTCAATGCTATGCTTTTTAATATAGGAGTAAACTAATTCTGAAATATTTTTCCTGGGCATCTGTCATATTCGCCTGATTGAATCCTTAGTTGCCCTAACCTCAGTTCCTCCCCAAAGGGAGGGTCTCTTTGTGGGACTTGTATGTACCATGGCAAGCTATGAGTAAGCTACAGGGACTTGGTTATGGGACAGGCCATATGCCATAAAACTAGTAATAGTGAGGAAAGCCTCTTCAACAAGTGGTGTTGGGAAAACTTGGCTGTGACATGTAAAAAAATGAGTTTGGATCTGTGTCAAACACCATGCACAAAAATCAGATCAAAATGGATTAAAGATCTCAATATCAGACTTAAATCCATAAAGTACATTGAAGAAAATATAGGAAAAACCCTCCATGACATCGAAGCTAAAGGCATCTTCAAAGGTGAAACATCACTAACAAATCAACTAGAAGAAAAGATAAACATATAGGACTACATGAAACTAAAAAGCTTCTGCACCTCAAAAGAAACAGTGACTAAGATACAAAGACAGTCCACAGAATGGGAAAGAATATTCACCCAATAACAATCTGATAAGGGGTTAATATCCAGGATATATCAGGCACTGGTAGAACTTTACAAGAAGAAAACAAACAACCCCATCAAAAAATGGGGGAGAAGAAATGCACAGAAACTTCAACACGGAAGAAATTTGAGTGACCAAAAACATATGAAAAAATGCTCATCATCACTAATCATCAGAGAGATGCAAATCAAAACAACAATGAGATATCACTTTACACCACAGAGACTGGCACATATTCAAAAGAGCAAGAACAACAAGTACTGGCGTGGATGTGGGGAAAAGGGGACACTCATCCATTGTTGGTGGGAATGCTGGCTGGTACAGCCTTTCTGGAAAACAATATGGACATTCCTCCAAAGACTATTAATTGAACTCCCATTTGACCCAGCCATATCACTCCTGGGAATATAATCTGGGAAGCCAAAAATATGCAGCAGAAACACCATCCCTACTTTTATGTTCTTAGCAGCATTATTCACAATAGCCAGAATCTGGAAACAACCAGAGTGCCCTAGAATCGATGACTGGATAAAGAAGCTTTGGTACATCTACACAATGGAATACTATGCAGCTGTTAGGAAAAAGAAGTTATAAAATTTGCCTATAAATGGGTGGACATGGAGAAGATTGTTTTGAGTTAAATTAGCCAGAAGGAGAGAGACAGATACAGAATGACTGCATTTATTTGCATGACATAAATATATATGTACATATTATGATACCAATATCCAAGGTCAAGTGAAACATGACCTTGTATCAGGACGTCTTGTAAAAGGTGGAAATTATCATAAACGTGTGGGAGTCAGAGGCTAGATAAGACAGAAAATGGAACAGTGTGCTAACAATTGTAGAAGATACTAACACCGACCTAGAACTGAGCATTAAATACAGGCAAAAAGATACACATGACAACCCTTTAATGTATGTTCTGTAATCCATAGTCTGGAAGGGAAGGAAAAGAGAAAGAGCGAGAGAGGGAAAGAAATAAAGAACCTGCCATGGAGGCAGGCTGGGGAGGGGAGGGACCGGGGACATTGGTGGTGGGAGATGGGCACTGGTGGAGGGGTGGGTGCTGGAACACTCTATGACCAAAACCCAAATATGAACTTTTTAATTGTATATCTTTGTAATTGTATATCTCACAGTGGTATAATAAAATACTTAAAAAAAAGAGCATAGTCATGGAACGAACTCTGACATGATGCTTAAAATAGTAGCAGAGTAAGGATGCTTTTGGGTTAGCTTGGCCTGACGATTGTTGTCTGGAATATAAAAATGATAAGTCCCCCGGAGAAGTCACCCATGACCATGCGTCCAGAGACACTACAGGAAAAATTTTGTATCTTTACTGTGTTTATACAAAATGACTAGAAATATTATTAATAAATAAAAAGTATAATTGTTTGAATGGATAACCAGTGAAGGAATGGTGAAAACAGTATGACTTAGATGGAATTCTATCTTGTCTTGGTGCTGGTCTTAAAGAGGTATCTAGAATACTACAGCCCCAAGTTAGGATTTCATCCCAGGGTTGGATCCCCTAGAATATTGTCCCCTGAAAGAAGGGACTTTACATTTCTAAGTATTTTAGGATGAAAGTTCATTCACCAATCTGTAAGCCCTCTACCCCTAACCCTTCATGATGTCTCTGTAACTAGCCAACTTCACTTGAATTAAATTGACACCGATTACCAATGAGATTGTGGCTTTGTTCCTTTGTCCATTTGACAAGAGGATAATTGTTGACGCTGAATATTGGAGACCCTTTGGAATAATTGGAGACCCTGTGAAATAATTGGAGACCCTGTGGAACCCCAACATTATATTAAGGCAAAAAATTATGAAGAAAGGTTAATTTTATTTATTTCTGTTTCTCCATTAGTATGCATTTCTAATTTGGATAGCCTCTCTTCTCCTGTTAATTTTACATTTTATGATTTATGGTTGCTGTATATTTTAAGGTTTCTAATTAAATTAGGTGTATTCTTTTTTGTGAATTTTTAAACATTAAGTTTAGAAAATATACTTCAATTAAATATTACATCCATTAAAAATAGGCAGGAGGTGGAAAATGGGTTAAGAAAAAGCAACCTAAGTTGGCTTTTGCAAACATTTTTACTGGAAGAGACAAATTCTGGAACTTACATGATTAATAGATATAATTAGTTTATAAAGGCTGAAAATCAAGGTTATCTAATGGCCGATTCACTCTATCATGTAGTCCTGGCCAGAATCAATATGATAGTGATTCTTTCCTCAGATGAGAGTTAAGTGTGTGTGTGTGTGTGTGTGTGTGTGTGTGTGTGTGTGTGTTATTTTGAGCAGTGGTGGGATTTTGGATGCCAAAGCACAGCAATGGGAATTAGTAGTTTCACTCTAGAAATCTGTTAGATTTCTAAGACTTTTGACTTCTGTACAGAAGACTCAAAAGTCTAATTGCTGCAGTGTAAAAGATTATCAAATAACATAGGGAAACCACATGTGCCTTGGGAAAACTAAAGGAAAAAATGAACATTGACTTTTCTATTGTTGGTAGACAAATAACCTCAGTAATTTAAAGAGAACTCTAGCAAGTAAAACAACTTACTTTAGTGTCAAGAGCTAAACTTTAAAATAAAATGAAATAATTTAGTATTTTGATGCAAAAAGAAAGACATTAGAGAAAATACAGGTATATAAAATCTATTTGTAAATCTTATAAATGAATAATAATCATGTTAACTTTTTTTCTTATTCTGTTGAAAATATCTTATAGTCTATATTCCATTATTTTTATTTATGTGTTAATTCAGATATAGAGTAATGTAATTGTATAGAAATAGATTATATATTTTCTCGTGTATAATCTATTTTTTTAATTCTTTTATTTTTACAATTACAAAGATATACAATTAAAAAGTTCATATTTGGGTTTTGGTCATACAGTGTTCCAGCACCCATCCCTCCACCAGTACCCATCTCCCACCACCAACGTCCCCGGTTCCCTCCCCCCTCTCCCAGACCTCCTCCATGGCAGGTTCTTTATTTCTTTCCATTTCTCTCTCTTTCTCTTTTCCTTTCCCTCCAGACTATGGATTACAGAACATACATTAAAGGGTTGTCATGTGTATCTTTTTGCCTGTATTTTATGTTCAGTTCTAGGTTGGCATTAGTACACTCGACAATTGTTAGCACGCTGTTCCATTTTCTGTCTTACCTAGCCTCCTGACTCCCACACGTTTGTGATAATTTCCACCATTGACAAGACCTCCTGATATATGTTTCACTTGACCTTGGATATTGGTATCATAATATGTACATATATATTTATGTTATGCAGATAAATGCAGTCATTCTGTATCAGTCTCTCTCCTTCTGGCTAATTTCGCTCAACATAATCTTCTCCATGTCCATCAATTTATAGGCAAATTGTATAACTTCATTTTTCCTAACAGCTGCATAGTACTCCATTGTGTAGATGTACCAAAGCTTTTTTATCCAGTCATTGATTTTCGGGCACTCTGGTTGCTTCCAGATTCTGGCTATTGTGAATAATGCTGCTATGAACATAAAAGTAGGGATGGTGTTTCCGCTGCGTATTTTTGGTTTCCCACTTATAAGTATAGCTAAGGGAATAGAAGGTGATATTTTTCTAATTTTGGTCACTGCCTCGTCATCTGGAATTTTGATTTCCACTTAAAAAAATGATGGGTCAACCTGCCTGTGCTAAGGGCTTTCGCTTGACTCTTGTTCAGGAATCACTTCTGGTGGGCTCCAAATCTATGGGGTGCCAGGGTTTGATCTAAAGAAAGGTCCTAATTCACTTTATCATGTAGTCTTAATTTAAATAATTTTCTTTAAAGGTTATTTGTTCATTTACCAATGATCTTTATTACATTTGTTACAGCAGTAGAGTTTTGTATCCTTCTGCAAACATACTTCAACATATTTATTGTTGATTCCCTTAACTTAGCTACTTATTTATTTTACGAACTTATGAATGACTGATCTTCAGTGAATTTGTGAATTACCCCCAGTAAGCTGAGTGTTTTTCTCTGGAAAATTCATCCAAAAATTCAAAAAGACCCTTTATGGCATTTCCAAAACAATTATTTGGAAGCTTAAATAAAAAAAAGATGAAAATATTGCATATCTATATAGAAGGTTCTATATTTTAAAAAATAATTGTAGATATAAATAAATATCTTTGTAGGTAGGGAACAATCAACGGAGTTCTGACCTCAGATATTCCAGAATCAGGGACGCTGTCTCGTTTGTCAAGGCATCGAAAATCAGATGGGCTAGACATGTAATGTGATTTGGAGACTACCGCTGGACTAGAGCCATTACCAACTGGATCCCACGGGATGTCAAAAGATCACGTGGCCGCCCACCTACAAGATGGTCAGACTTCCTTGTCAAGACCCTGAAGGAACGGTTTGAGGCTCTTCATATTCCTGAATCAACCAGATGCCATTGAGCTACATTGGCACGTGATAGGGTCCAATGGAAATGTTGCTGGCGCCCGCTCGAGCAAATTGATGAATAATGGGATTCAAGTGATCAAGTGATCAAGTAGGGAACAAACGATGGACCATGTCACTAAATACTATAGAAGTTAATAAGTAAAAGTTAATATATAGTATGTGTCAATGGAAGAGCTATTCTTTTAACTTCCTTAGGGCCTATATGATATGGCTCATGACAAATAGTAGAGAGAAAAGCAGTGGCCCTGCATTGAAATCCCAAATCAGACACTATTGCATATAATACATACCTTATGTGGTTGTTTTAAAAGTTATAAAAAAAGTGTTCTTGTGGCTGGCACGTATCTTTTAATAATTGTAACTAGGAAAATTAATCATGGAGTAATCCTCATGAACATTAAAATATAAATATAATATTTGCCATTCTTTAGTCAATAAAAAGGCAGAGTTTCAGAGATATGTGCATCATATGGCAATATATGTCCCAATGATTCAGTATGGCAATACAGTTAATGCAACTGTAATAAATTAAAACCAGATTCATCATTGCTATAAAAGTAAATAAAACAACCTGCAATAATGACAAATATGAATCACACTTTTAGAGTCTGCCTCTGAATTGAAATTGCTTGGCTAGATATCTACCTCATTAAATCTCTTACCCTCAAGATAAATGAACCAATTTTATAATGTTAAGAAAACTGAGTTATATTTCAGAGAATAATCAAAATTCCTAATAAAAAGGAACATATGTGAAATCTCTCTGATTCTCTAAGACTTGGCATTTCATTGCAAAGACCAGATTTTTTTAGGGGTTGACATCTATTTATGGTTCGTTTTTTAAAATGTCCTGATTAAAAAGAATAGGAATTAAAATGCCAAATAAAAGTACACTTAGATTTTTAAATGACTCTCACTAGACTATATTTTGATTGCTTTAGTGTCATTAATCATGGGCATAAAGATAAACTTTCTCTTGAAATGTATTTTGGGTTTTTTCCTTAATAGGATAATGAACTTGGAGCAAGGTGCCCTGGAGAAGAAAACTATAAAATTCAAAGTTCTTTCAAACAGTGTCTTTCATCATATTTGAACAAAAAACAGGGCACATTCTCCTGAAGCAAACCTTGATATTATAGAGATTTGTCACTTGCCAATAGCCTTTGGATTAGTTCCTGGAATTTAATTATTAAAATTGACCTGTGGAAGGAGAGTTATCAGAAGGATATGAATTCTCAATTGTTTTTGAAGATATGTGAGCTTTAGAATGATTGTAATGTGGAATGTGGCTCTCTGAACTGATATGGTGTGGGTAGTTGGGATTAGTGTAAAAAACTTAAGTGAGTCCTACACCCTTGCTCCCCGACATCATCAAATATTGCCTCCTGAAAGTATTAGATAGTCATGGATGATTTCATTTTATCAGTTTTAAAAAAAGGTACTGCCTGCCAAATAGGCTTAAACTCCAACCAATGTAGAAATAGATTGTTTATATATTTTTTTGCTTTTTTTTTGGGGGGGTCACACCCGGCAATGCTCAGGGGTTACTCCTGGCTCTTCACTCAGGAATTACTCTTGGCGGTGCTCAGGGGACCATATGGGATGCCGGGATCGAACCTGGGTAGGCATAGGCCGGCTGTGCAAGGCAAACGCCCTACCCGCTGGGCTATTGCTCTGGCCCCATAGATTGTTTATGGACAGAGATCTATTAAATTAGTCTAAGATTACAGAGTTTGGTATCATTGAATATCGAAAACAAGAAATGCTGTGCAATCCTTGTTAAATAGCTGTTTGTGTGTCTTAATTTATGAGGATTTAATTTTTCTCATCATTTTTATAGAAACAAAGATGAGGAGAATGAAAGGATGGTGATGTTAATGAGGATGCCAAAGGTGATGAAAATATGTTCATGATATTATAAACATAAGCTAATAGCAAGTTTTTAACTTTACTACTCTATAAATTCACAAACTACCTGCCATAGAGATCATACATTTGTTGTCAAACTTTCTGTTGTTTTTAAGACTTCAACTGTGGACGCAAAACTCTGTTATCTCGAATATATTTTTCACAGAGTCAACAAATTCTGAATGATCTTATTCACTGAGAAGAAGTGATACCCTAAATGATTCCTTTATTTTCCAAATCAGTTAATTGTGAGTTAATAACATTGTAACAGTTATCCTATTAGTTTGATAAATTAAATTGGCACATAAATACACCAACAACTTGGAACATGGAATTTATAATAAAAGCTATGACAAATAAAACTTTGGAGACAGTACGTGTTGTGTTTCTTTATCTCACTCAAAGTATATACTAGTACAGTAATTCTCTATATTCATTGACAGTATTTTTGCTTTTATATCTCCTTTTAAAATTATTGTTTTTAAGCTAGTGAAAATGGCTGATAATGCAATAAAATGATGGCTGTACTTCAGCACTTCATCAAGGCATCAAGACTTGGTGGAGTCTTGATCAGGGAAACAAATATTTGGCAGTGGGTTGTGGCATTTTATGTGAAAGAGAATAGCTGGTATTTCTTATTGTATAAGATTTGAATTTCATTCGTTTCTCACAATCATATAATTTCTATTATATTTAGTAATTCATGTAATTGATGCCTGCATGTTACTTTATTTTAATAATGTATGTAGAATGCTATTTCAAGTTATGGAGGGTAAACGGGAGTGTTCAATTCATTTTTTTTTTGTCTCTACACCTTGCAGTGCTCAGGGTTTACTCTTGGCTCTGCACTTAGGAATTACTCCTGGAAGTTCTGGGACAACCGTATGAGAGGCTGACGATCAAACCAATGTCAGCATTGTGCAAGGCGAATGTCCTTCCTGCTGTATTATCAATCTGGCCGCTGAATTGTTTAACTGTTATAAATAAAGATGCTTTGAATAATTTTGTACATGTTGTGTGCAACACATATATATGCATTACTCTTGAACTTCTGGAGTAAAATTTATGGGTTGCCAGAAATACACCTTTTCACCATCTTTACACACCACCAAAAAGATGTAAACTGACTATCCCAGCTTTATTTTTTCTTTCTTTTTCTTTTCTTTTCTTTTTTTTTTTTTTTTTGGGTCACAGGTATATCCTGGCTCTGCATTCAGGAATTACTCCTGGCGGTGCTCGGGGACCATATGGGATGCCGGGATCGAACCTGGGCGGGCCTGGGCCGGCCACGTGCAAGGCAACGCCCTACCCGCTGGACTATCGCCCCGGCCCCTATCCCAGCTTTAAACTCTTACTATCAGTGTACAAAAATGTCAGTATAACTGGACATGCTCATTATTTTTAATTACATTTAAATGTCTGCTTCTCATAAAGTTCTTGTAAGTTCAGTATATTTTCTATCATTTGTTACCATTTAATTTTCTTAATGTTAAACCAATTTCCTGGGCTGTTTTCTTTTTTCTTTCTTTCTTTCTTTTTCTTTTCTTTTTCTTTTTTTTTTTTTTTTTTTTTTTGCTTCTTGGGTCACACCCGGGTATGCTCAGGGGTTTCTCCTGGCTTTGCACTCAGGAATTACTTCTGGCTGTGCTCAGGGGACCATTTGAGATGCTGGGGATCGAATCCGGGCCGGCATGGGCAGGCCGTGCAAGACAAATGCCTTACCCGCTGGGCTATCACTCCGTCCCCATGTTTTCAAGTATGTTTGTACACAGTAGGACTCAGACCTTAATCTGAAGTTTCCTTCATGACAATAATCCAGAAAATGGTGTAAAAGCACTATCTTGAGCTAATAAGCTCAGATAATGGAAGATTTAGCTCACTACAATTCCATTTTGTACTCTTCCTTATTAGGAGCAAAAAAGTAATAAGTATTTAATTATTTTGGCTTAGGCAGACTATGACTATTATGCTATTAAGCAGGGACCATTTCTACTTCCCTAGGTGCTCAACAATTAATTCATTCTAGTTTACCTTGAAAACACGATATGATGTTTTCAAGTGCTCTTTATAAACAAAAAGTCTATAATCTTAGTTCCATTCAGAGTATTATACATCTTTTTAAATAATTCATGTCTTCCCAGATAACATAGATTTCAGGGTTTCATTAAGTTGGTACCCTGTCAAAACTACTACCTCCTTAACACATTTGTGTTCTACATGGCATGTACTTTTAGTGAGCTAGAAATGTCCTTACTGACTTTCTATTCAATGCTATGTGGGGAAATAACCTTTTTATGTTAATTTATTCATTCCAGGTCCTATAAGAATTAACTGCTCTTTTTAGATACAAATACTTTACGTTTTGAAAGAGCAGAATTTCTGGGTGAAAGTGAGAGCAGAGAGGCTGAGGCATTTGCCTCATATGCAGTTGATCCAAAATGATCGCTGGCATCAATGAGCACTCCCAGGAGTGACTGCTGAGTGAACGACCAGCCCAAAAACACAGTTGGGTATAACCTCCAAAGAGAAAGAAGAAGAAGCAGAAGCAGAACAAAGAGGTGAGGATGAGGAGGAGGAGAAACAGAAGAAAGAAGAAGCAAAAGATGAAGAAGATTCTAATTAGAACCTTGTATTCGTTTGACTTTCCATACAATGTAAGAAGAAACATGTATAATTGAAGTACATTTGAACTGCCAAATATATCAATTGTTAAGTAGAAAGGGTAATATTTTTCTTGATATCAGCCTTAGGTGTTATGCCACTGGCTGACTTTTTAATACTGTATAGTAGACAAAATATATTCAAAAGCTGATCCCTGAAACCATTTTAAAATTTTACAGCTTTCTAAAACCTATCATAAAATTTAGACTTGCATATTTCCCTTGATATATTTTTGTAGCTCAGTTTATGGATGGTTTACAAATCATATATCTATAGTGTATAGATATAGATAAATGATAGATATATATTCTTTCTTCCACTATATAATTCTAAGAATAATTTAACACCACACTATGTAAGTTTGAGATAATTTTTTCTTGCAGTCAGTTTTTCTAGAATATTAATTCAAGATGTTTTCTATCTTACCCATCTGTCAAAAGGAAATAAATTCTAAAACATAAGCACATAAACTTGAAAATATACCAAACAATAATTTATTAACCATGCTCCATAAAACAAAATCTATTTTAGAGTTTTATATTTAGGAAATAAATTTGTAGAACAATAGATTCTAAAGATAGACTAAAATTCTAGAGGTCAACCAAAGTAATGCACCATTTCTTTGCTGAAATGTCCTCTGTAATCACTGACCACTTCCAGCAAACATGGCAAAACTATAATTATTATGTTGACTTAAAATATTTCAGTGAATGCTTATCCTATGGGACTTGCAGCTTTCAGACCAAATTGTATAGGTTCAAACTTTCTGGCAGTTACAACTCTATCGGTTAAATTTTCACTCTCTAGTTTTCTCTAAGTCACCTCTTGGTTTCATCAGTTTCTTTGTAATATCTTCATACACTGGATTTTCATTATTTTCCCAATTTCTATGTCTTCCTTCTATATATATTCTAGTTTGTGGCAAAGGATTAATATTGCAAGTGTAGTTTTGAGCTATTTGTATAAAGCTGATCTTTATTCTTGATGTAGACATCTTTGAAGAAACCCAAATTTATATTAGTACTTTTAACAAAGATATATATATATAAAGAGCCTCAAACCATTTCAGCAGGTCATAGGAATGAGGTCTAGAATTGTTACTGGTATTTGGCATATCAAATACAACACGGGTAGCTTGCCAGGCTCTGCCGTGCTGGTGGCATACTCTTGAAGTCACCTCTGATCTCCAGCATTTATTGATGAACCGCACAGCCAGCGGCTGCACCAGCCGGGTTGTGATCATTTCTTCTTCTCGGTGGAGTTCTGAAGACAGGGGAGTCTGGTTGTGGAAAATGGCCGCCCTCATGGAGTGGGAAGTATCCCACCCTCACGGCAGAGCCTGGCAAGCTACCCGTGTTGTATTTGACATGCCAAATACCAGTAACAATTATAGACATCATTCCCATGACCTCATGGAATGGTTTGAGGCTCTTTATGTTCTTGGAGCAAGCAGATGCCCTTGGGCTCTACTAGCATGTGACAGGACATATGGAGATGTTACTGGTGCCTACTTGAGGAAATCGATGATGAATGGGAAAACAAGTGAAGTGATACATGGAGTGGGGAATCATCTGGCTTCTTGTGAGGCTATGCGGGGGGGGTGGGGGCCAGGCCTAGAACCCATCATCTCTCCCCAGCACCTCGTGAGCAGCTGGGCACAGGGAGAGCCGGTAGCAGCTCTGCCCCATGTCTGTGAGTCTTTGGATTAGCATACCTGGACCGAACTTGAAAAGACTGATGCACGATGGGTTTCGATTAGCCGGGCTGTGATCAGCTCTTCTGCTGGGTGGAGTTCTGATGAGAGGGGAGTCTGGATGTGGAAAATGGTGGCCTTCATTGGAGTGGGGAGGTCATCTGGCTTCTTGCAAGTCTCTGCTGGGTGGTGGGCCAGGGCTAGAACCCGTCATCCCTTCGGAGCACCTCGTGCGGCGGCTGGGCACAGGGAGAGCTGGTAGCAGCTCTGCCTCATATCTGTGAGTCTCTGGATCAGCATACCTGGGGGGCTGAACTTGAAAAAGACTGCTCTCTCTCTCTGTCTCTCGCTCTCTCATATATATATACATACATATACATATATATGTATATATTGTGTATGTATGCATGTATTTATTTTATATATAGTTTAAATATATATTTAATTCTGTACATATATGTATATATACATATATATGTACACAATTAAATATATATTTATATATATTATTTATATATAATATTTATTTATATATATTTATTTATATTTCACTGTATCACTGTCTTCCCGTTCATTATCGATTTGCTCGAGCGGGCACCAGTAACATCTCCATATGTCTTGCCTCATGCAAGTAGAGCCCCAGGGCACCTGCTTGCTCCAGGACCATAAAGAGCCTCAAACCATTCCATCAGGTCATGGGAATGAGGTCTATAATCGTTACTGGTATTTGGCATATCAAATACGACACGGTAGCTTGCCAGGCTCTGCCGTGCAGGTGGACATATTTATATTTTGTATAAAATATAAACATAAATATATATAATTATAAATATAAATTTATATTTATCATATTTATATTTATATTTATTTTATATAAATATGTATCGCTGTCACTGTCTTCCCGTTCATCATCGATTTGCTCTGAGCGGGCCCCAGTAACATCTCCATATGTCCTGTCTCATGCAAGTAGAGAGCCCAAGGGCACCTGCTTGCTCCAGGAACATAAAGAGCCTCAAACCATCCCATAAGGTCATGAGAATGAGGTCTATAATCAGACTCCATCTGACGAATTCCCAGTGATTCCAACTTCTGGGAGCTGCCTACCTGGGCTCAAACTGTTTTTGTTCTGTTAATCTGGTCGTGAGGTAGTATACCAGTGTCCGGACAGCGAAAGGTGGTGGCTAGTGTGGTGGGGTAGTCTCATCCAGCTGCTTCTGGGACCCCCAGAGGTGATGGGCCCACTCCCAAAATCCATCTGTCCTCCTGGGAGCCCCATGGTCGGCTGAGCCTGGGGAAAGCAGAGTTCCAGGTTCCCAAGCCGCATTTGTAACTGCATGCTATGGCCCTACTTCTTTCTTTCATATTCTCCTTTGGGTCCTTTGTTCCAGCTGAGGTTTCTCCTGTTTCTCGAGAGGTGGAATCCTTCTCTGGCCTCTCCCTGGCTGGTTCATTAAGGTCTCAGGGCTCACTTCCTGTTCCCTACTTTGTGGCTGATCTGCATTAAATTCTTAGATCATAATTGGCCTATATGACTTCCTGAAATACATTTGCAGAGCCCTGGACCTTGAGGGGTTTTGAGCATGACATGGCTGAGGGCCTGGCCTTCTTTTCTGAGTCTTGACCCACAGGTTGTCTTGCTCTAGTGTCTTCTAGGGAGACCAGGGTAGCTCAGTTCTGTCACTTGTGGGGGCGTTTATGAAGATTAAGCAACATGTGTATGTTTTGGCGGTTTATGTGGGGAGCCACAGAGGAGGAAGTAACCACCGTAGGGGTGTACACCATCACCCTTAGGCTGGGACCAGACAGGTGCCTGAGAAGTTGGGTCACCCCTGGTACCTCCTTTCCTGCTGTGGATACCCAAGTACTCATTTCAGCCCAGCTTTCCCAATCTCTTCTGTTCTTGCAGAAAACAATGTCAGGAGAATGAGAGAGAAACATAGTCCAGCAGCAGGAGGTCACTTGCCTTTCCTGTGGCCCACAGTTTTAATTCCTGACTACCCAATATTTTGCTCATGCAACACTGGGAGTGAATCCCTGAGACCAGAGCCTGGAGTAATCTCTGAGCACCGTTGGCTGTGACCAAAATATAAGCCAAAATAATTTTTTGTTACTGAAAGACACAATTATTACAATGAAACTCAAGTAGAAAATAAAATTCATTGGACTATATTTTAGATGCTGGAATTGAAAAACTAACATCTTCATTATATATGTGAGAAAAGGCAGTCTATTATATTGTACTATATTTAAGCAATCATCACAAATTTACTTTTTTTTTTTTTTTTTTTTTGGTCCTCTGCGATGCTAAGGGTTACTCCTGGCTCTTTGTTCAGGAATTACTCCCTGGTTGGTGTTTGGGGGATCATAAATGCCGGGGATCAAACCCAAGTCTGCCCTTCCATGCTGTTCTATCACTCCAGCCCCACAAATTGACTTTTTTTTCTATTTTCCTTTTCTGGTCACACCCGGCAATGCTCAGGGGTCACTCCTTGCTCTGCACGCAGGAATTACTTCTGGCTGAGACTCACAGACATGGGGCAGAGCTGCTTCTGGCTCTCCTCTCTGCCCAGCCACTCACGAGGTGCCCAAGAGGGATGGCGGGTTCTAGCCCTGGCCTGCCACCCCAGCAGAGCCTTGTAACCAGCCAGATGACCTCCACTCCATGAGGGCCTCCATTTTCCACGTCCGGACTTCCCTCTCCTCAGAACTCCACCCAGCAGACAAGCCTATCATAGCCCAGCTCGCAAGGCGCATGTGGCCGCGCATTTCATCAATAAATGCTGGATTTAGAGATGACTATAAGAGTATGCTACCCGCACAGCAGAGCCTGGCAAGCTACCAGTGTCATATTTGATATGCCAAATACCAGTAATAATTATAGACCTCATTATAAAATATGTATTATATATATTATATATAATATGCATATATATATATGTATGTATGTATATATATATATATGGTCTGCTACAGCAGACCAGCCTATCACAGCCTGGCACATCGAGATACACCCTGTTGCTGTCTTTTTTTAAACCCCGCCCAGCAGAGCCTCACAACAAGCCAGACGACGCCCCCCACTCCATGAGGACCTCCATTTTCCACATCCGTACTTCCCCCTCATCAGAACTCCACCCAGCAGACCAGCCTATCACAGCCTGGCTCACTCAGCCGCACTTGCGGCCGCACAGTTCATCAATAAATGTTGGATTTTGAGATGACTACAAGAGTATGCTACCCACACGGCAGAGCCTGGCAAGCTACCAGTGTCTTATTTGATATGCCAGATACCAGTAAGTATTATAGACCTCATTCCCATGACCTGATGGAATGGTTTGAGGCTCTTTATGTTCCTGGAGCAAGCAGGTGCCCTTGGGCTCTACTAGCATGAAACAGGTCATATGGAGATGTCACTGGTGCCCGTTAGAGCAATTTGACGATGAACGGGAAGACAGTGATACAGTGATGTATGCTACTTGCTCTCCCTGTGCCCAGCTGCTCACGAGGCACCCGGGAGGGATGCCGGGTCCTAGCCCTGGCCCGCCATTCCAGCAGAGCCTCACAACAAGCCAGATGACTCCTCCCCACTCCATGAGGGCCACCATCTTCCACATCGGACTTTCCTCTCATCAGAACTCCACTCAGCAGCAGATGATCCTATCACAGCCTGGATCATGGACACCCACCCTGAAGCAGTTTTTTTCTTTTCAATCCGGCCCAGGTATGCTGATCCAGAGACTTACAGATATGGGGCAGAGCTGCTACTTGCTCTTCCTGTGCCCAGCCACTCACGAGGCACCCGGGAGGGGATGGCGGGTTCTAGCCTTGGCCCGCCATTCCAGCAGGGCCTCACAACAAGCCAGACGACCCCCCCCCCACTCCATGAGGGCTGCCATCTTCCACATTGGACTTTCCTTTCATCAGAACTCCACCCAGCAGCAGATGATCCTATCACAGCCTGGCTCACACAGCCGCTTGTGGCCACACATTTCATCAATAAATGCTGTACTTAGAGGTGACTACAAGAGTATGCCACCCACATGGCAAGCCTGGCAAGCTGCTTGTCTTGTATTTGATATGCCAAATACCAGTAACAGTTAGGTCAATTCCCATGACCTAATATAATTGTCTGAGGCTCTTTATGTTCCTGGAGCAAGCAGATGCCCTTGGGCTCTACTAGCATGAGACAGGACATATGGAGATATTACTGGTGCCCGCTTTAGCAAATAGATGATGAATGGGAAGATAGTGATAGTGATATTTATATAATTATCCTAGAGCAAGCAGACACCATTGGGCTACACTGGCAATTGACTGGGACAAATGGAAATGTTACTTGCTCCCGCTCGAGCAAATAGATGAATAATGGGATGTCAAGTTATCAAGTGTTTTGTATATAATATATATGTACATACATATATATTAACTTTGTTTAAGTTTTAGGTATGTGCTGTTATAATGAAAGTAAATTCATTACTAAAAAATCCAATTCTATCATTCACTGTACAATTTACAAAAACCTATAATTTTCCACTCCTGTGCAGTTCTTTGGGTTTTATTGCTTGTTTGTTTGTTTTGTTTGGCCACACCCAGCTTTCCTCAGGCTTTTTCCTGGCTCTGTTTCTGTGTTAGAGATTCACTGGTGGTGGTGCACTGTGGAACATATGTGATTGCCAGGAGTCAACCCAAATGGGTTATGCACAAGGAAAGTACACTGTCTCTCTAAAGTCTTTCTATCATCTCACAGTTTGATCAGTAATTTAATAGCACCATTATCTAATTTTCCTTATCCAATTATTCTGTATACCACTGATAAGTGATATCATACTGTGTTTGATTTCATCTTTATTTTGTGATGTGGTTTTGGATGTATCAGTGAATTCAGGTCACCCTCAAGCTGAATGACCAGCATACTGATGGTCACCTAAACACTACCAACAGTGGAATCCCAAAGTAGAATTGGTGTAAGCCCTAAGCATCCCCAGGTAAGAGACCTCCTCCCCAAAATATTAAAACAAAAAAAAACACAAACACTTATTCATTTATAAATATATCCAAATAGCAATATTGAACAACACTTCAGTATCAGAGACTCATCAGCACCCATATCAATATTTTCTGGTATGTTTTGCAGCTCTCAGCGGACATGCCAGTGTGTGTTACTGACCACAGCATTATCTATGAGGAAACTGGTCTTTTTAAGACATGATACTATATCTATCCTCACAAAACTTTCCCTATTAAAAATTAGATGGTGGGAGCAATCATACAGTAAGTACAGTGATTGCCTTGCATGCAGGTGACTTTAATTTGGTCCCAGGCATCCCATATGGTCCATTAACCTTGCCAGGAATGATGCCTAAATACAGAACCAAGAGTAAGTTTTAGGGTACCACCTGATGTGTTTAACACTACCCCAAAGGAATTAGAAATTAAATGACTATTGAAAAATGATCATCAAAATTGATTGACTTATTTAGAGAGTGAGTTGATTTTAAATAGTAAGATAGGTCAACTGCCTTGAGATGTGAATTTGGGAAGAAAAAATAATACATTAAATTGGTTTTCTATTTTTCAAAAAATAATTTTTGTTGGGACAGATAAAAAATATTCTTCCTGTATATATAACAGGAAGTACTGTACTTAGCTTGCATGATGCCAACCTGGGTTTGATCTGCATAAGGTCACTTGCACTCCACCAGGAGTGATCCCTGAGAACAGAAAAAGCTCTAAGCAACTCTGGGTGTAGCACCAATTTTTAAGTGAAAATCAAGATTTCAGATTACTAGGCAATAACCCTGCTATTATATTCCACTTCAGAGAGCTATCCCCTTTTCCCTTAACTATATTTGATTATATGGGATCTCTTTATCTATCTATACTACCTCTACCTAAACCCTATATATATATATATATATATATATATATATATATAAGGTTTTATATATATATAATTGAATTCAACAACTGTTGTAGTTCTCCTAAGAATTAAGTAAAATTTTACATCTCCTCTTTTTTTTGGGGGGTTCACACCCGTCAATGCTCATGGGTTACTTCCTGGCTCTTTCCTCAGGAATTACTCCTGGCGGTGCTAGGGGACCATATGGGATGCCAGGGATTGAATTCAGGTCCGCGGTGTGCAAGCCAAATGCCCTACCCACTGTGCTATGGCTCCGGCCCCTTAGATTTCCTCTTAATGCTTTAAAAATGTTTTTAATTGAAGGACGGTGATTTGCAAAGTTGTTGATAGTTGGGTTTTATGAACACAGTATTTTGATACCGATTCCACCAACAGTGTTAGTGTCCCTCCACCAGTGTTCCCTGTTCCTTCCTCCACAGCCCAACTCTCCTGCCACCCTGAGAGGCACATTTCAAAGTTACGTGGTGTAGTGCGGGATATAAAAAAAAATTAGTATGATACCAATATCCAAGGTCAGGTAAACCATGGATCAGGAGGTCTTGTCAGTGGTGGAATCTACCGTAAATGTGTGGGGAATCAGAGGTAGGTAAGACAGAGAAAGGAACAATGTGCTAATAATTGTTGGCAATGATAATACCAGCTTAGAACTGAGCATTGAATATAGGCAATGGCATATACATATTCTAACTGTATGTATTGCAAGCCACAATGTGTAAGAGAAGGAAATGAGAGAGAGAGAGAGAGAGAGAGAGAGAGGAGGAGGCAAAGTGCATGCCATGGAGGGGGAGTGAATCAAGGGACATTGGTGGTAAGAAATGGGCACTGGTGGAGGGATGGGTGCTGGGACACTATATGACTGAAACTCAAATGAATATCTTTATAATTGTATATCTCACGGTGATATAATTAAAAAACAATGGGGCCAGAGCGATAGCCCAGTGGGTAGGGTGTTTGCCTTGCATGTGTGTGGCCAGCCTCTGCCGGCCCTTGGTTCAATCCCCGGCATCCCATATGGTCCCCCGAGCACTGCCAGGAGTAATTCCTGAGTGCAGAGCCAGGAGTAACTCCTGAGCATCGCCAGGTGTGACCCAAAAAGCAAATAATAATAATAATGATAATAATAATAAAAATAAATATGTTTTTGGAGTTGTTGAGTGTGTGCTTTGGATATATAGCTATGCCATTCTCCCACTTCATCAATATAATCAAGTCCCTGACAGCTATTCCCCTGTTACTTCCATAAATCTACTTCTTTTCCTCTGATTCTTTCCTTTTCTATAGGTCTCCCTATAAACTGGGGTCAAGACTGACCTAGCATCCTCCCTTTATGACATTGCATTTCCTTGTCCAATTATTCTGTTTACCACTGATAAGTGATATCATACTGTGTTTGTCTGTTTTCATCTTTGTTTTGTGATGTGGTTTTGGATGTATCAGTGAATTGATACACTGAAATGGATGCACTGAAATGGAAAATTTATCCTGGTTGTATTTCAGCATAAATTCTCTTTCAATTTGAGCCATCTATCCAACCACATCACTATACTTCTTTCCAAATATAAATAATCCAATAGAAGAAGTAATTTTCTTCAGTTTCCTGGTTTACACTTCAGAGTTCTGGGAACTCAACATGAAACTACATAGCAGAAACTTGGAGATCATTTAATAATGTTAAGCAGGAATTTTGTGGAAACTATATATGATGGCTAAAATAAAATGTTCTTATGAATTGGTCAAATCAGTTCTATCTGTGTAAATTTCTTTAGTAAATTAACCACTATTGTGATTAACTTCTCTTCTTGTTTTGTACTTTCTGGTAATTGAAGATATCTTAATTACTCAATTTAGCATTGAGACGATTGCAGGGTCAAAAAATCAGAATTTTAAAGTCTGTATTTCTACAGAATCATATATCACTTGTATGACTTGTCTTCCCGAATACCCACTCCAAGTGCAGGCAGCATGATCCCACACACACACACACGTGTGAGTGAACCCCTAGGATCTATATTGAACTCTGCCCGGGCTGGCTGAACCATTTACCACCTTCCGAACGTCATGGGCTGCTCCACATGGGTCTGAGCAATGCAGCAGTGGGTCTGCAGTGGTTGGGTCTGGACTGTCTCTCTTCTGGTGTTGTCATTGCAGCTTTGGATCTGGAGTCATATATACATATATACAGTATCATATATAAAATAGATTTGTCAGAACTTTGTGAAATGACATTTTAGGGCTTATCATTTTTCAAACATTCTTTCAGTACTTTTATAAAAATATATGTATTTAATCTGAACAATAACCCACTTCAGAAATTTTCTCCAGACTTGTTTGAATAATTTGACAGGGGGTCAATCCCCACTTCTTGTTCTTCTGGCTGCAGAGGATGTCTAGTTTCTGATAAAGATTGATGCATTGTGGCATCACAGACTTGGGGCAGAGCTGCTACTTGCTCTCCCTGTGCCCAGCCGCTCACGAGGCGCCTAGGAGGGATGGCGGGTTCTAGCCCTGGCCCGCCACCCCAGCAGAGCCTTACAACAAGCCAGACGACCCCCCACTCCATGAGGGCCTCCATTTTCCTCATCCAGACTTCTCTCTCGTCAGAACTCCACCCAGCAGACCAGCCTATCACAGCCCGGCTCATAGAGTTCCAACCTGCAGTAGTCTTTTTTAAATCCGGCTTAGGTATGCTGGTCCAGAGACTCACAGACTTGGGGCAGAGCTGCTACTTGCTCTCCCTGTGCCCAGCCGCTAGCCAGGTACCCAGGAGGGATGGTAGGTTCTAGCCCTGGCCTGCCACCCAAGCAGAGCCTTGCAGCAAGCCAAACGACCCCCCCACTCCATGAGGGCCTCCATTTACCTCATCTGGACTTCTCTCTCCTCAGAACTCCACCCAGCAGACCAGCCTATCACAGACCGGCTCGCACGGCCAAAGCGGCTGCGCAGTTCATCAAAAAATGCTGGACTTAGAGATGACTACAAGAGTATGCTACGCGCACAGCAGAGCCTGGCAAGCTACCTGTGTTGTATTTGATATGCCAAATACCAGTAACAATTATAGACCTCATTCCAGAATGGATTGAGGCTCTTTATGTTCCTGGAGCAAGCAGATGCCCTTGGGCTCTACTAGCATGAGACAGGACATATGGAGATGTTACTGGGGCCCACTCGAGCAAATCGATGATGAGCGGGAAGACAGTGATACAGTGATACAACCCACTAAGGTACTTATTATTCTCCAAATAAACAACATTTTCAGAGTTTTTTGAATAGATATATCATTTCTAGTCTTACAACTATGAAATGTCTTTCCAGATATTTTTAGACAATTTATTCTTTATTTCTACATCATCCTTGCTGAAGTCATACTCTTTTACCTGGAAGGTCTGAATGTTCAGGAAACAATAATCATAGTGCAGAATATATTCCCTTTATATTTATAGAACATTGCAAAAGTGCCGTCAGTCTCTTAACAATGGTTCTTTGGTGTTTTGGAAATTAACTTATTAAGGTCATGCAAAATAGTTAAAATTCTAAAAGGACAGCATCTCATTCCTGCATCTTCATTTTTTTTTAACATTTTAGCAGTGTTTTTGGTGATGCCAACCCATTAGCCTTGGATCTTTGCATTTAGGATCCTCTCCTCCTCTGTTAAATCCATTTGCATATCTTAAGGCCAGAGTTCTATGCCAAAGAGATTTCATTTTGTGTAAACACAAAAGGAGTCTGTGGGTACGTACTTATGAGTCAGTTTGACTCAATTAATGACTTCTGGATATTCTGTCATATTTTCAACAATAAACCGCAACAGTTAAATAAACAAAACAAAACCAAAAAACCCCAAGAAAGCAAAAAAATATATAGAACCATCTATATTAGATATATTTCCTTTTACCCCAGGATCCCTATGTGAGACTGGATGGTACCAGGAAGAATATACCCTGGCTTTAAATGGGAATGCCTTTAAGAAATTTGCTCTAATAAGATCAAAGAAAAGAGTCATACTAATTTGTCTTACCTAAGAAAAGCTTGTAGGGCCTCACAGTATAAAGTTTTTTTGAAAAGAGCAAGTGCACTTAAGAAATTGCGCTGAAGCAGAAAAGACCAGGCACAGGACCTTGTGGGGAATGGAGATATGAGTATAGCATGGGGAATCGATCCCCATGTGGGCATGTGGGCATTTGGAATGTGAGCAGGTGGATCGTAGATAGCCACATCCACCTGTCCACATACAAAATTCCACAGGATGGATATGTCATTCCCAATGTTCTCCCTTCTGAAATCCAACATGCCATCTCGTTGGTAAAGAAGGGAACAGCACCAGGCCCAGACAAAGTCAGACCCGAACACCTGAAAGAATCTGCCGTCGGTACTCATCAATACACTAGCTCGGTTCTTCCCCACGCTACCTGTCCGATTGCAAGATACGCTCCCAATGGAAAACCAGCAGGACAGTTCTACTGTTCAAGAAGGGAGACAATCACGACAGCGGCAACTATTGCCCCATCTGTCTGTTGTCCGTCATCTACAAGCTGTTTACACGAGTCATCCTGAACAGGATTAGCAGAACACTAGATGAAGGACAACTATGCGAGCAAGCAGGCTTCCAGGTAGGATTCAGCACAATCGACCAAATCCACACAGTAACCAAGCTCATCGAGGTTTGTAGGGAGTACAAGATGCTGCTCTGTCTCACGTTCATTGATTTACAGAAAGCCTTTGATTCTGTGGAGACTGAAGCAGTCATCGAAGCCCTAGCCAAACAGGGTGTTCAAACCCAATAGATCAAGATCCTTCGTGAGCTGTATTACGGATTCACCACCAGGATCTCACCATTCTACAAAGAAGTGATCATTGATGTCAAAAGAGGGGTTCGACAGGGTGATACCATTTCACCAAAACTCTCCAGTGCCACCCTCGAGAACATCATGTGACAATTAAAATGGGATGGAATGGGAGTGAAGATAGATGGTCGGCAACTACACCACCTCCGCTTCGCTGATGACACTGTTCTAATAACACCAAACATTAGCCAAGCGGCACAAATGCTGGCTGACTTCGACCGAGAATGTGGAAAGACAGGTCTACAGCTGAATCTAAAGAAACGATTTTCATGAAAAATGAACTAGTTCCAGAGGCCCCATTCACTCTCAATGGAACAGACATCTCTGAATGCAGCAGTTATGTGTACCTAGGTCGAGAAATCAACATGATGAATGACCTAAAACCTGAGCTGCACAGGAGGAAGAGATCGCACGGAATGCCTTCAAAGGCATCGGAGAAATAGCTAAAAGGACAAAGAACCTCCAGCTCCAGGCACATCTCTTTGACTCCATTTTCCGTGCATTAACATACGCCTCAGAGACCTGGGCGCTACGAAAGGAGGATGAGAATGCTATTCGGGTCTCCCAGATAGAAATCAAAAGAGCTATGCTTGGAATATCATGCCTCACTCAAGTGAGAGAAGGAATCCGGAGTTCTGACCTCCATTGCTCTTCCAGAATCATGGACACTGTCTCATTTGCCAAGGCATCGAAAATCAGATGGGCTGGACATGTAATGCGATTTGGAGACAAAAAGCTGGACTAGAGCCATTACGGACTGGATTCCACGGGATGTCAAAAGATCACGTGGCCGCCTGTTGCAGGACTCCTTTAAGGGCCGCTGCATATGCTCTGAATTTCCGCCTGCAAATCACTTCGTAGATAAGGGGGCAGTCTAAATGTGGCAGTTTATCTGACCATGTATGCTGTACTAGCTGGTATAAATATTCTCCCATGCTACCACAATCATCGTGGGACTAGCTAGATCTTACCAGCATATTAGCCTGGCCACGCAGGACCCCTGGGTAATTAGACCAGAGAGAAATGCTGTTTGCTTCCAAGCAAACAAGCATGGCTCCCTGATATACTCAAAGGCAACTAAAATACAAAACTACAATGAAGTAGAAGAGACTTGTGAAGGCTTGGAGAAATATTTAACTGGCATTAGTATTAGTCTTTGGTACAGAGACATGCCATCACAGAAACCCCCTTGTCTACCCTATAAAGGCATTTCCAGGCAGATCTTGGCTCAAAACATTAGCATACTAAAGGGCCTAGGTGAGGTTCAGGGAGGGATTACCTAAGGGCATTTGACCCTCCCTGCTTTCTATAACAGTGGGAGGAAGGTCTGAGTTACAGGGGTATAAACTAGCTGGTTTTCTCGCCGCGCTACTTTGTGGGCTCTCTCTTTGTGAGTGCTCACCCTTCTTGGAAGTCTTGTCTTCCCCTTTTACAAAGCCTTTACACGTGGTGGCCGCCATCTTGGCCTACACGTGGCTGGGGGTTCTAGCCTGGAATCCTAAGCACCGGGCTTTTCCTTTTGCTGATTTTTATGCCTGAACTTGTGATAAGTAAAGCCTTTTAAAACTGCATCGGATTCCTGAGTTTTCATCCATTCCTCGCCGGCTTCAGAGGTAGAAGGGAACTTCGCTTCCCGGCACTGTCAGGGACCCCGGCGACACGCCCCCGACAGCCGCCCACCTACAAGATGGTCAGACTTCCTTGTCAAGACCCTGAAGGAACAGTTTGAGGCTCTTCATATTCCTGAATCAACCAGATGCCATTGGACTACATTGGCACATGATAGGGTCCAATGGAAATGTTACTGGCGCATCTCGAGCAAATTGATGAATAACGGGATTCAAGTGATCAAGTGTTCAAGTGATTGGGAATCTATCAGTCCAGCAGAGCCTCACAACTAGCCAAATCACCCCCTACTCCATGAGGGCCTCCATTTTCCACATCTGGACTTCTCCCTCACCAGAACTCCACCCAGGAGACCAGCCTATCACAGCCCGGATCATCGAGATCCACCCTGCAGCAGTCTTTTTTTTAAATCCGGCCCAGGTATGCTGATCCAGAGACTCACAGACATGGGGCAGAGCTGCTACTGGCTCTCCCTGTGCCCTGCCTCTTAAGAGGTGCAGGAGAGAGATGGTGCGTTCTAGCCCTGGCCCACCAGCCCAGCAGAACCTGGCAACAAGCCAGACAAACCCCACTCCATGAGGGGCCTCCATTTTCCACATCTGGACTTCCCCCTTGTCAGAGCTCCACCCAGCACACCAGCCTATCACAGCCCAGCTCATCTAGGTCCACCCTGCAGCAGTCTTTTTTAAATCAGGCCCAGGGGTGCAGATCCAGAGACTCACAGACATTGGGTAGAGCTGCTACTGGCTCTCCCTGTGCCCAGCCGCTCACGAGGCACCCAGGAGAGATGGCGTGTTCCAGCCCTGGCCCGCCACCCCAGCAGAGCCTCACAACAAGCCAGATGACCCCCCACTCCATGAGGGCCTCCATTTTCGAGCATCCGGAATTCCCCCTCGTCAGAACTCCATCCAGCACACGAGTCTATCACAGCCCTGCTTATCGAGATCCACCCTCCAGCAGTCTCTTTTAAATCTGGCCCAGGGATGCTGATCCAGAGACTTACAGACTTGGGGCAGAGCTGCTACTCGCTCACGCTGTGTCCAGCCGCTCACAAGGCACCGGGGAGAGATGGCAGATCCCTAGTTCTGGCCTGCCACCCCAGCAGAGCCTCGAAACAAACCAGACGACCCCCCCACTCCATGAGGGCCTCCATTTTCCATATCTGGATTTCCCTCTGGTCAGAACTCCACCCAGCAGACCAGCCTAACACAGCCTGGCCATGCAGTTCATTAATAAATGCTGGATTTAGATGACTACAAGAGTATGCTATCCAAACGGCAGAGCCTGGCAAGCTACCTATGTTGTATTTGATATGCCAAATACCAGTAAAAATTATAGATCTCATTACCATGACCTGATGGAGTGGTTTGAGGCTCTTTATGTTATTGGAGCAAGCAGGTTCCCTTGGGTTCTACTTGCATTAGACTGGACGTATGGAGATGTTACTGGTGCCGCTCGAGCAAATCGATGATGAGCGGGAAGACAGTGATACAGTGATACAATAATGGGGAATGTATTTTGGAATATATGACCTGATGCTCCCCATGAAAATACACCCCACAGATACTTTTTGTGGGTGTAGTTTTTTTATGCCCGCTCCCTCTACAGTGTTTACCTGAGATACTGGTCAGTAGGAAGGGGCATGTTCTATTGGCTACATTAATATCTCTTAAGAGATCTGGTTTGGATTTTGTGAAGGCCAGCCCACAAGAGGCTCTGGTGGTTGGAGACAGAGAACTTGGCCTAGAGGCATGAGCATATGTTGGTGAGCTCTGGATCAGTGTTCTTGGTCAGAGCATATGGTCAGCAATACTAGGACTGTGTGAATCTGATGGCTGGTGTGGTGGTAGCAGAGTTAATTGTTGCTGTGAAGTAAAGTTGGTAGAAGTAAATGCCTTTTATCCATCAGTCTCCGGCTCCCGGCGACTGTTCCATAGGAATATTATCGACCTCAACGTTGTTGGAGACCCACACGACACCAACTGTGGTTTAATATGGTAAATGTACAGAGCTATTTTAGTGGAAAATTTATAGTTCATTCCAGGATCTTTAGTATAATGTTGCAGAACTCCTCTAAGAGCTGCTGCATCTGCTCTGAATTGCCACCTGAAAATCACTTCGTAGATAAGGGGGTAGTCTAAATGTGGCAGTTTATCTGACCATGTATTCTGTACTAGCTGGTATAAATATTCTCTTATGCTACCACAATCATCGTGGGACTAGCTAGATCTTACCAATATATTTGCCTGTCCCACGTAGGATCCCTAAGTAATTAGACCAGAGAGAAATGTTGTTTGCCTTCTAGCAAGCAAGCATGGCTCCGTGATATACTCAAAGGCAACTAAAATACAAAACTACCCTGAAGTAGAAGAGACTTGTGAAGGCTTGGAGAAATATTTGACTGGTACTAGTATTAGACTTTGGTACAGAGACAAGCCATCTTGGAAAACCCATTCTCTACCTTAGAAAGGCTTTTCCAGGCAGACTTGACTCAAGACATTAGCATATAAAAGGGCCTAGGTGAGGTGCTCAGAGAAATTACCTGAGGTCATTTGACCCTCCCTGCTTTCCATAACAGTGGGAGGAAGATCTGAGTTGCAGGGGTATAATACTAGCCTGCTTCCTCTCTTGCACTTCCTTTTTGGGCTCTCTCTTTGTGAGCTTGCACCCTTCTTGGGAGTCTTTCTTTGTCTCCTCTTTACAGGGCCTTTACAGGTGGTGGCTACCATTTTGGCCTACACGTGGCTTACATTCAAGCCAGGAATCCTAAGCACAGGGTTTTTCTTATTGTGGATTTGTATGCCTGAATCTGTGATAAGTAAAGCCTTTTAAAACTGCATCGGATTCCTGAGTCTTCATACATTCCCCTCCTGCTTCATCGGTAGAAGGGAACTCGCTTCCCGGCACTGTCGGGGACCCAGTGGCGTTTCCCGACAGTATAAACCTCTTAAAAATGAATAAAGAAGGTAATAAGTGTTATAATGCTTATAATAACATTATAGAAATCTACCCTCTAACAAAGTAAAATAGTAAAATCAGGAAGATTTAAATTTTAGCTAAGATGGGAATACAAGCTAATATTAAGCCTTGACAGTAATCTTATGCAAAAAAGATTAAATTTAAAAGGTTTTTCTGTCATGAAATTATTAATTTAATAGCTTTCTTAAAAATAATATAAACCCTGCATTACTGCCCCTTCCTACCATTTTTAACACTATATATCAAAATAGTGTGGCTCATGTGCTGTACGGATCCTGAACACATGTTGCCTGCATTTCCCCTCTGAAGATATGGACTTTTATATAATAATGCTGTGATGTATACTGGTGCTCTCTCCAAATTTGGAAAAGTCTGCATTCTGTCTTGAGCACATGACTCTCTTTCCCTTCCTCCTCTTCCTCAAAATTTCTAAAAAAATGCTTAAATTAAAAACATAGAGTAGGGGGCTAGAGTGATAGCAGAGTGGGTAGGGCCTCTGCCTTGCACGTGGCCAACCTGGGTTCGATCCCCGGTATCCCCCAAGCACCGCCAGGAGTAATTCCTGAGTGCGGAGTCAGAAGTAATCCTTGAGAATCACCGGGTATGACCCAAAAAAAGCAAAAAAAAAAAAAAAAGAGTAGTTATGGAGAGTTACGTCTTAATTTGTTCAGCTTAAAATTATTTACTTAATTATTATTTTAAAACTATTAGATAAGAATATAGTTGAATCACTTGATCACTTGATCATTTGAATCCCATTATTCATCAATTGCTCGAGCAGGCGCCAGTAACATTTCCATTGGACCCTATCACGTGCCAATGTAGTCCAATAGCATCTGGTTGATTCAGGAATATGAAGAGCCTCAAACCGTTCCTTCAGGGTCTTGACAAGGAAGTATGACCATCGTGTAGGTGGGCGGCCATGTGATCTTTTGGATCCAGTCGGTAATGGCTCTAGTTCAGCGGTTGTCTCCATATCGCATTACATGTCCAGCCCTTCTAATTTTTTGATGCCTTGGCAAACGAGACAGTGTCCCTGATTCTGGAAGAGTGATGGAGGTCAGAACTCCGGATTCCTTCTCTCACTTGAGTGAGGCATGATATTCCAAGCATAGCTCTTTCGATTCTTCTCTGGGAGACCCGAATAGCATTCTCATCCTGCTTTCATAGGGCCCAGGTCTCTGAGGCGTATGTTAATGCATGGAGAATGGTGGCGTCAAAGAGAAGTGCCCGGAGCCGGAGATTCTTTGTCCTTTTAGCTATTTCTCTGATGCCTTTGAACGCATTCTGTGCCATCTCTTCCTCCTGCACAGCTCAGGTTTTAGGTGGTTCATCATGTTGACTTCTCGACCTAGGTACACATAACTGCTGCATTCAGAGATGTCTGTTCCATTGAGAGTGAATGAGGCCTCTGGAACTAGTTCATTTTTCATAAAAAATCATTTCTTTAGATTCAGCTTTAGACCTATCTTTCCAATTCTCGGTCAAAGTCAGCCAGCATTTGTGCCGCTTGACTAATGTTTGGTGTTATTAGAACGATGTCGTCAGCAAAGTGGAAGTTGTGTAGTTGCTGACCATCTATCTTCACTCCCATTCCATCCCATTTTAATTGTCACATGATGTTCTCGAGGGTGGCACTGGAGAGTTTTGGTGAAATGGTATCACCCTGTCGAACCCCTCTTTTGACATCAATGATCACTTCTTTGTAGAATGGTGAGATCCTGGTGGTGAATCCGTAATACAGCTCACGAAGGATCTTGATGTATTGGGTTTGGACACCCTGTTTGGCTAGGGCTTCGATGACTGCTTCAGTCTCCACAGAATCAAAGGCTTTCTGTAAATCAATGAACGTGAGACAGAGCAGCATCTTGTACTCCCTACAAACCTCGATGAGCTTGGTTACTGTGTGGATTTGGTCGATTGTGCTGAATCCTTTCCAGAAACCTGCTTGCTCACATGGTTGTCCTTCATCTAGTGTTCTGATAATCCTGTTCAGGATGACTCGTGTAAACAGCTTGTAGATGACGGACAACAAGCAGATGGGGCGATAGTTGCCGATGTCGTGAATGTCTCCCTTCTTGAACAGTAGAACTGTCCTGCTGGTTTTCGATTGGGAGGGCACCTTGCATTTGGACAGGTAGCGAGTGAAGAGCTGAGCTAGTGTGTTGATGAGTACCGTCAGCAGATTCTTCAGGTGTTCGGGTCTGACTTTGTCTGGGCCTGGTGCTGTTCCCTTCTTTACCGGCGAGATGGCATGTCGGATTTCAGAAGGGATAACGTTGGGAATAACATATCCATCCTGTGGAATTTGGTATGTGGGCAGGTGGATGTGGCTATCAAAGAGATTTGATTAGAAGTCATGGAAAATCTTCTCCATTGCCCTTCTGGAAGATGTGATAGATCCATCAGGGTGTCGGAGGGCAGTCATCTTGGTCTTATAGTTGAATACTTCTTGAAAAGTATAGTATTCTATATTGTAGAATATATTCTACAATATAGTTGAATACTTCTCGCGAAATCACTTGATAACTTGACATCCCGTTATTCATCGATTTGTTCAAGCGTGTGCCAGTATAGTTCCCATTTTTCCCTGTCATGTGCCAGTGTAGCCCAATAGTGTGTCTTGCTCCTAGAATATGAAGAGCCTGAAGCTGTTCATTCAGGGTCTTGACAGAGAAGTCGGTCCATCTTGTAGGTGGGTGACCATGTGCTCTTTTGATGTCCCGTGGGATTCAGTCAGTAATGGCTCTAGTCTAGTGGTCATCTCCAAGTGACATTACATGTCTAGGCCATATGATTTTTGATGTCTTGGCAAATGAGACAGTGGGGTCTGAGTCTCGATTGTCAGTGGAGTTTGGAACTTGAGATTCTTTCTCTCACTTGAGTGAGGTATGACATTCTATGCAAAGATCTTTTGATTCCTCTTTGGGAGACCCGAATAGCATTCTCATCCCTGCCTTCATAGGGCCCAGCTCTTTGAGGTGTATGTTAATGGAGGGAGAACAGTGGAGTTGAAGAGATGTGCCCGCAGCAAGAGGTTCTTTATCCTTTTAGCTATTTCTTTGACTCTCTTGAAGTCATTGCACACCACTCTCTTCCTCCTGTGCAGCATAGATGCTGGGTCGCTGGTCATGTTGTGTTCTCCACCTAGTAGGTACACATAACTACTGTATTCACAGATGTTTGTTCCATTGAGCATCAATGGAGCATCTGGCACTAGTTTATTTTTCATGAATGTTGCTTTGTTGAGATTAAGTTGTAGAACTACCTTTTCATATTCATTCTCAAAGTCAGCCAGCATTTGTGTGGCTTGTTATTAGAATGATGTCTTCAGCGAAACAGAGGTGGTAGTTGCTGACCATCCATTTTCACTCGCATTCCTTTCCATTCTAATTGTTGCATGGTGTTTTTGAGGTTGGTGCTGAAGAGGTTGGGTGAAATCACATCACCCTGCCGAACTCCACTTTCTACTTCAATAATCACTTCCTTGTAGAATGGTGAGATACTGGTGGTGAATCCGTAATATAGCTCACAAAGGATCTTTTGGATTGGGTTTGAACAACATGTTTGGCTAGGGCTTTGATGACTGCTTCAGTCTCAACAGAATCAAAGGCTTTCTTTAAATCAATGAATGAGAGACAGAGCAGCATCTTGAACTCCCTACAAACTTCAATGAGCTTGGTTACCATGTGGATATGGGCGATTGTGCTGAATCCTCTTCAGGAGCCAGCTTGTTCTCATAGTTGTCCTTCATCTAATGTTCTGCCAATCCTGTTCAGAATGACTCTAGTGAATAGCTTGTAGATGAAGTACAACAGGCAGATGGGGCGATAGTTGCCAATGTCATGGATGTCATTGCTGCTGGTTTTCCATTGGGAGGAAACCTTGCATTCAGACAGGTGGCATGTGAAGAGCCGAGCAAGTGTATCGATGAGTACAGACTTCTTGCACAATGCAAGCATAAAATACTGTTTATGTAGGTATAAAATCTACCTACTATTCTATTCATTTTATATTAATAACTTATATGTAAAACATCACTTATATCAGTTGTCTTCCCATTGTTCATAGATTTGCTCAAGAGGTCATCAGTAATGTCTCCATTAGGCCCTGTTGCATGCTAGTGTAGCCCAAGGGCATCTGCTTGCTACAGGAACACAAAGAGCCTCAAGCCATTTGTTCCATTCATGTGAATGAGGTCTATTATTGTTACTGTTTTTGGCATATTGAATACTCAATTTATATGTGTGTAATATATAAGATATAATATTTCATATTTATAGTTAGCATTTATGTTACTCTAGTCTACAAAATGGAATGCATGAACAAAGCCAATATAATATTTTTGTTTCTTCTCAAATGTTATTTGCTTATAGATAAATGTTTTACTTCAAAGTTAGTGCTGCATATTTTTAAACTTCCTTATAATCCTTTGAGAGAATTCAAACACCTAAAATAATTCCTCTATTACATCATTTTGCAGATGTTTTTCTGAGATCTCTCCATCCAACTGAGGTCTTCCCAGGTTTTGTCTTGATCAATCTGCAATTCACTACAGCAGCACCATGTTTTTCCACTCTTGATTTGTCTTCTGTATTGATCAAGCCTCATGTCTATCACTTTATAGCTTTTTTTCTTCTTGGGGAAGGATACTGCCCAGGAAATTCCAATAGGAAAGATTATCTTCTTAATATGACTTTTGTTCAGCTTCACAGTTTATCATAGCCTTCTGAATAGTAGATACTGTATTGTGGCCTTAAAATCACCCTTCCCTCTATATTTATTTCACTTATTTTGATGTTTTTTGCATTAATCTCTTCTTTCATATTGTGCAGTTTTGAGAATCCTTGAATGTCTGCTCACCTATGGCAGTAGGACATTAACTTCTGACTCATACCATATGAATATGAAATGTTTATTGATATGCCATAAAGAGTAAGGTAGAACAGATCATTTATAATTTTTATTGGACCATTATATCAAGTTTCCTAAGGAAATTCATCATCTTATCATTGATACTTAATACATATATGAACAGGTCATAGCTAAAACAAATAAGAGAGAGATGCCAGTACTCCACTAGTTGGATGCTTACTTTCACTAAATGCTATTAGTTTTCTCATCTCTTTATTTTTACTTAACACTGTTCCCTGGAGTATTTATTCTGTATTTTGAAACAAACAAAAGCCATGGTTATGCCCTTATTCTGTTCCAGTGCTGAGTTAGACTGGATTTAAAATAGATGTGACTGACAAGGAAATGCAAGAGGGAAAATTTAGAATACATGCGTTTTGTTCCATGGCACCCACAGACGTGAAGTAGACAGCTGGAAGAAGTGGGTAGATGATGCATTACTCAGAGATTCAGAAACAGTTTCTCTCATTTCAAGGACTGGTGATATCTACAGTGTTTATTTTATCTAGTTCTGCTACTATTTTAATATTATCAGCTCTACTAATTTTAAAGAAAGTTATAACACTTTAGTCAGATGCCAACATAAAGCAACACTTTCTTGTGTTTTGTTTGTTTTTCTCAATATCTTAACAGGACTTTTTAAAAACATATGTAAAATATTAAAAAACTAAGATGATTAATCACTATCATCTCTGATTATTCTAAGTGATATTGTGAATAGAGAAATTATTTGAATTATACATAATAGTTCATCTAATTCCCAATTCCCCTACAGCATACATACTTTACATTTTTTGTGATTTTTCTAACAGAAGATTAATTTTTGCTCTTTGATAACTTTTCTCAGATGTTTAATTTCCCCTCACTGTTCTAGAAGCTGAAAGTTTAGTTCCCTTCCACCTTCTCCTCCCACCCAATTTATTATTGAGATACTGTGATTTACAGTACCACCAACGTACACAAATAAAAGTTCATGCATAACTCCATTCAACAAAAATGCCTGCTTCCCTCCACTGCTACCACAATTCACTCCCTATTTATCCCCTCTCTTCCCTTCAGGTAAGCTCAGCTCTGTTAAAACAACTCCCCAGTTCTGCTGATTTGGCCCATTTGTTCCCTGTGGATGTTTCTTTAATCTCAGGCATTAAGGAACAGATACAGAATGATCTCTCTCATATGTGGGATATAAAAGCCTGTAGGAAACTTATTCTTGAAATCCAGATGGCTATATTTTCCCATGATCTTCCCTCTCCATGTTAGAACTTGGTGTCTCTTTACGTTTGTCTTATTGGTTTGCTCTTTATCTTTTTTTAATGTCTAAAATGTAATGTGTTTTACTTCCATGATACTTTTCCTTTTCTTTTCTATTAAAATTAACATATCAGATCCCCATACAAAAACACAGACTTATAATTGAAGTATTAAAATTCACTTAGAAATTGCTTTAAGGGGCTGGAGGCGATAGCCGGTGGGTAGGGAGTTTGCCTTGCACGCGGCCAGCCTGTGCTGGCCAGTGCTGGTTCAATCCCCAGCATCCCATATGGTCACCTGAGCACCGCCAGGAGTAATTCCTGAGTGCAGAGCCAGGAGTAACCCCTGAGCATTGCCAGGTGTGACCCCTCCCAAAAAAAAAGAGATTGCTTTAAGATGCACTATTTTTTATGGTTCAATCAAGAAGCATTTTTTTTTCTTTGTTGTGAGTTTTTCTTCTTCATAGGGCTTTGTCTGAAAATTCTGTCAGGGATTTTGCTGTGAATTTTGTTGTCTTTACTTTGCTAAATGAATATAGAAACTCTCCTATGATAGAAGAATTAAATCATGGTCATATATGTTTCCATGTGTTATTCCTTTTAGCACTCCTGGCAGAGCAAGGGGATTTTATGGTGTGCTAGGGATCTAACCTGAGTCAGCTGTATGCAAGGTGTGGACAGCACCAGCTGTATTATTGTTCCAGTTCAGAAGCTGTAACTTTTTCTGGCAGCCAAACCTGTCAGCTCTTTCCTTCTCTGGTTCTTGAATTTCCTTATTCTGGCAACAGTCTTTCACAGCCAAAGTGTTTTGTCTTATAAGAACATATCACAATAGAGGTTTATTCTTAAAAATCTCATAATTATGTAATGACCAATTTATTTTTATTGTGGCTTCATACTTTATAATAGTATGGAAGTCACAGTGTTTTCCTTGCAGTGCTGCTACACAAACCCTTCCACGACTGTCCCCAGTTCCATCTCCACCATAGGTTCCTCAATTCCAGGTTCTAATAACCACCTTTCGGTATTTGTTTCCACAGAGATTGTTTAAACCACATTCCTTGTTCTTTATTCTCTGTATACAAATGAAATTATTAGTTTTGTTCTTTAATTATGAATCACTTCACTTAGCATGACACCCTTCAGTTTCATCTAAGTCATTATAATCCATAAGCCTTATATATATCCATATAAACACTTGATTACTTGACTTCCCGTAGATCATCGATTACTCGAGTAGGCACCAGTAACATCTCAATATGTCCTCTCACATGCAAGATAGCCCAAGGACATTTGCTCTTTCCAGGTACATAAAGAGCCTCAAACAATTCCATCAGTCATGGTAATGAGGTTTATAATTGTTACTGGTATTTGGCATGTCAAATACGACGCAGGTAGCTTGCCAGGCTCTGCCATGTGGGTGGGATAATCGTGTAGTGACCTCAAAACTCGAGCATTTATTGATGAACTGCGTGGCCGCGTGAGATGGGCTGCGTGAGATCAGCTCTTCTGCTGGGTGGAGAAATGGGAAACTGACTCTCACTAATTTAGGACAATACAGGCTGTAGTCAGTTATGACCAAACAGCTAGAGACATACATCATATCAATAAGAGAAAATATAAAAACCATATGATCATATCAATAAATGTAGAGATAGCATAGTATTCCATTGGTTATTATTGAGCTTTCAGAATGTTTTATATATCTTGTATTTTTTTTCTTTTTGGGCACTATGGTGCCCCGCGATGGGCACTATGGAGGGCACTGGTGGAGGGATGGGTGCTGAAACACTGTATGTCTGAAACACAAACATGAACATTTTGCAATTGTGTATCTCATGTTGGTATAATAAAAAAACATTTTTTTAAAGTCAGAACTTTAAAATCTCTCATATTTTGTTCCAAGAATTGCTTTGGCTATACTGGGATCTTATGGCTTCATATGAATTTTAGAAGTATGCTTTTGAAAAAAAATGCCATGAATTACTTCTCTCATTTTGGACCATACTCAGCAATGCTCAGATCTTACCCCTGGCTCTTATCACTGAGATCACTATTGGTGGGGTTCATACGAGGTGTTGAAAATCGAATCTTGTTGGTTGCACGGAAGGCAAGCATCTACTCTATACTATGGCTCTGGCTCCCTGTGGAAATTTTATGGCGGATTATATTGCATATGTAATTTACTGTGGATAATGCAAACCTTCTTCATAGATGGGGAGAGTCAAAACATTAAAATAGCTATCTTAATCACTTTAAAATACCAACATTCAAATTCAGTGAGAAGTAAAATTTCAAAGTCCTCAGAATTGACTGATATACACACTACTGACGATGCATAAACTAGACTTAGGAGTTATGGCGTAGCTGCAAAAACGTTATGATGGTTAATGTCACATTAAAGTCATATTGATATGTGGAACATCAGGAGAATAAAGATACAGAATCTCAGGAGTAAAAAGAAATTACCCAGGTGTGAGAGTCAGGGAGGCCAGAAGACCTGATTCCAATTGTACCCAACATAGTCTTTATGTGACTTAATCTCTCAAATTTTATTTCTGAAACACAAGGTTTGCCCAATGATTAAACTAGCTAATGACTATAAAGTACTCAATTAACTTGATCACTTCACTGATCACTTGAATCCCGTTATTCATCGATTTGCTTCGAGCGGGAGCCACTAACATTTCCTTTGGACCCTATCACGTGCCAATGTAGCCCAAAGGCATCTGGTTGATTCAGGAATATGAAGAGCCTCAAACCATTCCTTCAGGGTCTTGACAAGGAAGTCTGACCATCTTGTAGGTGGGTGGCCACGTGATCTTTTGACATCCCGTGGGATCCAGTCGGTAAAGGCTCTAGTCCAGCGGTTGTCTCCAAATGGCATTACATGTCCAGCCCATCTCAATTCAAACATGCTCAAATCAAAAACTGCTGTTAAAATATATTGAATAAACTAGTGTCATTTCTGAAAGTCCTAATTTTTAATGGAGAAAAGTTATTTATTGAGTCAGGAAACGTATGCCATGTACTAAGACCTTTGAATATAATTGATGATAGATAGCTTAATTTTATTATTACCATTACCATCATGTTTACTCTTAAGTGCTTCAAAGATTAAAACTCAATATCTATTGGAAATTTTTAAGGTTCACATGTTAATGTGCATTTATTAAATATATGATGAAATAGCAGAAGGTGTAGTAAAAATGTGATATTCCATTTAAAAGTGTTATATTCAGAGAGAATATTAAATAATATGGTAGCAACTATTGAGATTGATTATTTGGTATTTTCAGCAGAGGCTAAGCCAAAAGAGATAACTGAAATGCATTCATATATATATATATATATATATATATATATATATATAGTTCCTGATTAAGGATACACTGCCTTGCAATGTTTGGAATAATAACCTATACAATTATTAACATAATGATAACAGTTACATGATAGGAAAGGTCTCTCATGTTAGAAAATATAAGGAATCAGGTAGATGCCTCACCAGAGAGCTGTAATCACAAAGAAATATCCTCTGGGATGCTCTTGTGTTAAAAGCCATTTGGGGACTTATTTTCTTAAACAATTTTTTTTGTCTGGTACTACAGATAATTACAGTTCATCCTATTTCTCATTAAACACTTTTATCATCTGAAGAATGCTTAAAGAATATTTCATACTACACCAAGAAAAACGCACTAAAATTTTTTCATTGTTTACATACATATAGAAAAACAGTCACTAAAAAAGGCATTTTGCAGCAAAGGACAAAATCATATACAGTAGTACTAAGCCTGGATGAAAAGTGAATAAAAACCACAAAAGTATTGGAACACATTTGTACAACTGAAAATATAACTCAGCTGGGGATATGAATTTAAATAAATTTATTATAGGAAAGATTTTCATATTTTTATATCTTTGTATAAGAACCTTAGATTATTCTTAAGAAATGAAATCTGGAGACAAAGAGAAATAGAGGTATTATGTAAAGCTTAAAATAAGACATGTTTTCTTTGAAGGGATTTTCAATTAGGGGGAAAATTTCTTGGCAACTATTTAGAGTGGGTGTCATGTTAAAAAGGTTCGCTGTCAAAACAACAATTATTCTAGAGATGAAGAGTGTGGAGAGTTTTTGAAAATCCCCTTTATGATATGTCCATTTCCTGTGGCAGGTGTTCACATATTTTGAATGGGAGTACCTACTAAAGATTGGAACTCTAAAAACAATTTTTATTTTCTGTATACCATCTCTGCATTTTTTAAATCACATATACTCTTAATTACAGGATTTTTCATGACCAAAGATTGAATTTTAATGATAAAGGCAAACATAGATTTCCATAAGATAACCTAATGAGTATGATTTTTGCTAGAAATAAAATAAAACACCATTGTATTCAGAAATTCTAACATTTATTTTTATTGATTTTTTATCACTTCATTTATTTTACTGATTCATATTCTACATGGATTAAACCATCTGTCAATTGTGTTTCAATACCATACTTATTTCAGTGATCATTATAACTCCTAGATGAATTCATTTTTAATTCCCAGTATCAATGATTTTTTTAATGGCATGGTAATATTTTTAATGACATTGTAGTTTTGTGGAACATACCTTGTTGTTTCCAGGGCTAAGTCCTGGCTCTGTGCTTAGAGATCACTACTGATGAGGCTAAGGGAATATGTGAAACCGGGGACTGAGCAAGGTCAGCTAAATATGAGGCAAGTGTCCTAACCACTGTACTAATATCTATGACACATCATATGGTAATTTTACTTTTATTTGTTTAATAAAGGCTGCACTAATGAGCATTTCTGCCATCAGTATGCCAAGATTCACTCATGAAATCCTCTCCAACACTTGTTGAAACTTGAGAAATAGCTACTGCAAGAAAGCAGTAGGCAAACAAATTACCCACTCCTGGTCTATGGAGGTAATGATGCAAAGTAACAGTACACGATTCTTTGAGGCCTTATAATTGGAAAGAGTCCACTTTAAATCTTTTAATGAGGATCCATTAGAGGGCAAGACTGGTGACATAAAACAGAGTAATTGTAGTTTCAATAGATATTTTATGTTAATCTTTCTCTAAGCTAGTAAGAAAAATGTTCCTACTTCAAGAAATTAATTTCAGGCTATCCAGTTCAGTTGTAGCTAAACCTAGAATGTAATGAAGAATTACCATGCCCCACATAAGCCATAATAGCATTCTCTTTTTAGTAGTTTTGTGTTTTGGATGTGTATATTTAGAGGCTAATTTAAATAATATACCCAGAAGATTAAAAATGACAAAAGATAGCAGATGGGTTTAAGCACTGAGCTAGAAAGAAACAACAAATATATTTTAAAATCCCTTGTGAAAAATTAAAGACTCTTTATACTCCCCCTCTCTTTTTTTCCAGAAATGCTTGTTTATTATTTAGCAAATTAGAACTCCCAGCAGGAAACATTGTCAAGAAAGTGTGAACATAAATCTAGTAGGGTTAAAATTGAGTAGCAAATGAAATGGAATTTGAAATAAAAAAACATTGTGTTTGTTTACCATACCCAGTGGTACTCAGAGCTTACTCTTGGCTCTGTGTTCAGTGATCACTCCTGGAAGGGAGCAATATTAGATTCTGGGGATAGAGTATGGTATAGCCATATACATGGCAATCACCCTACCTACTATACTATAGCTCTAGCCCATCAACAGACAAATTTTCTCCCAAAGCACTTTGTAGTTTTCAGTACTTCCTGAGTGAGTGCATATCTATTAATTCCATTTAAGTAGACTCCTGACAATTATTCGTTGTTCTCCAAAGATAATCTCATATTTAAAAAAAAATAAGGTTTGTGCTACCTACACTGGATTTTTCCACTTTAGTATTCAATTCTGCAATATTTGGAGTAACTGAATAAACTCAGATAATCAAATTAATTGTTAGTTTCCAACAAAAACTGTTTCAATAGAAAGAGAAAAAATAGAAGCAAATGTATATGTCATAGAAATTAATATATGGAGTACAGAATTTGAAACTAAAGGATATAAAAATTGCTAGTTTGGAAATCTTTTTAAAATTTTATATGTTTTAGATAACAGTAATTGGACTTCTCAAACAGATTTAATGCCTCTTCTATTGCATATCTTATCATAAATCTTTCTTCAATGCTTCCCACTATTAGCACGTAGTTTATAAAAACCATTAGGGTAATTTCAGATGAATTTATAATTCTGAGTTCTTTCAATTGGTAATTTTTTAAAGACAGGATTTCACTGGATCCATTTCACAACTTATATATCTTCAGTGCATAGTGCTGTCAAATAAGCAAGGACTAAGCTTCAACCTTGACTTGTACAATTAGGAAAAATAGTACATTATGTAGATAGTCAATTTATGAAGTTTTTTTTTTTTAGATTCAGGGAAATGGGGTGAAGCTCAGAGATTTCCCATTTACCTATTATTACCCTCACATGAGGAGCCTCCTGCACTGCAATACCTCTCACGAGAGTGATGTTTGTTATGACCGAAGAGCTTGCACTAAAAAACACATTATAATTGTTCCAAGACCATAGCTTATTGTAGAGATCATTCAGATGTACATCCAAACTTATGGTTGATATGATATGGTATGTACATTTTCAGATGAACTGCTTTCATTCAGTAAAATGTATTTATGTTTTCTTCATGTATTTTCATAAATGAATGGCATATTTCCTTTATATGCTAAATTATATTGCAACAGTTATTAGTCTATCTTATTGATTCATTCCCTTAATAATATATTAAATGATTCTTCCAATGTTTAGCAATTTTAACACATCTTAGGAAATCCATGTATACCTTTTGTGTGGTCATATGGTTTCAGTCCCTTTATATAAATACTAAATAGCATGGATTGATGCATTTTATGATTGATGCATTTTATGATAAAATAGTATCTTGATGCATTTTATCAAGATGCAAAAATGCATCTTGTTCTGATACATTTTTATCAGCTATAGAGTTACCATTGATCTATGTCCTTGCAAACATTTAATGTAGTCAATATATTGGAATACTGACAATTTTAATAGTTACGTAGTGATAGCTAGTTGTATTTGTTTGGGGGAGTTATTTGAAGAGAGTTGGTGGGGAGTGTTTGACTACACCTGTCAGTGCTCAGGACTTAATCCTCTATTTGTAATCAGGGATAATTCCTGGCAGTGTTTGTGGTGTCAGAGATTGAACCTGAGTTAGCTGTGTGCAAGGCAATAACCCTACCTACCATACTATTGCTTCAGCTCTGGTAGCTAGTTTAACTTTGCATTTTTTTTACTAATAGATGGTAGGGAACTTCTTCTAATGAAAAATTGTCACTTAAAGCAAAATTTTTTTGCATAGTGTCGCAAGAAATTAAAATCAAAATAAAGATCAGACAGGTTCTTTCTGAATTTCCTAGAATATAGACTAAGCATTTGGGGTTCTCCTAATGCAGTAGGACTACATATTACCCAAAAGAATCCATAAATATACTATTTCCAAAAAAGTTTCATTCTGAACTTATATATATCATATATTCATATATATAATATATATAAATATATATATTATATATATATGCATGATATGTGGTTTGCGCTGGCTTCTGTCATATATATATATATGTATATATATATGAATGTGTATTTCTGTGAGGGGTTTGATATTCACTGTATCGCTGTATCACTGTCTTCCCATTGTTCATCGATTTGCTCAAGTGGGCACTAGTAACATCTCCATTAGTCCTGTCACGAGCAAGTGTAACCTCAGGGCATCTACTTGCTCCAGGGACAGGAGGAGCCCAAAACCATTCCTCAGGTCATGGAACTGAGGTCCATAATTGTTACTAATTTTTGGCATAACAAGTAAATAAAACACGGGTAGCTTGCCAGGCTTTTCCATGTAGGTGGTATAGTCTCAGTAGAAGACTCTCAACTCGAGCATTTACTGATGAAACTTAAAGGGGGGAAGATCAGGTTTGCTCTTGGATGGAGCTCTGAGGAACTATGGAGTCTGGATGTTGAGAATGACTGACTGCATGATATGTGGTTTGCGCTGGCTTCTGGCTAGGCTTACTGGTATCAGTTAAAACCCGTCTAGAACTGTTTACTATGTATAAATGCGAAAGAACTTGGGAAGGACCACAAAAAAAAAAACTTGGGAAGAAGTTGCTAAAATCAGCATCCTATAAAAATATTGTGCGACCGCTTTGCGGCCAGCGCCCAAGGGACCTGTGGGTCTGGTGTGGGTGGGTCTCTCTTCCAGGGCAACTGGCATGGAGGCGGAGGAAAGGCGGGGCCCAAAATTCCACTTCGAGTCCGGCTAGCATGGTCTCTCCCCGCTCATTAGAGCAAACCCTTGGAGCAAAATTGGACTCGGCCAGAGGCTGGCAGAGCCCCTTACCAGGTCAGCTCCATGGGTTGTCTCCACATGGGGCCAGCCGAGCAACACAGCTGTGGGTCTGAAGTTTGGTATTATAAATTCCATTTTTATAAAATAATATAGAATGAATTATATTTAGAAAGAATTTTGTAAAGATATTTTCAGTTGTTTTTTACATAATTAACTATCTTAAGAAACAGTTTAGTATTTGAACTTCCTGTTTTCTAATTGGTAATAACAAATTTCAAATCAGCAGAGATGTGAACAAGAAAACTAGGCTTAGCATGCAAATGGCAGCGCTCAGGCACATTTGGCATAAAGGTTAAAATCTTCTAAACAGAAATTGCAAGAATATTTCAAATAATGCTAATCCTTTTATGAAAATGTCAGAGGATCACTGTATATTTGGTCAGCATTTCTGAGTAGCTTTTGTCTAGAAGCAATAATCAAGCAGTGCTGGTTCAAATGGTTTCATCTGCTAATCTCTGAAAATCCCATCTGGTTCTACTCCTCCAGCCAATTCCATACAAAATAATTGTGAATATGCAACAAATTTCTGAATAAGGGCAAATAAACATATCTTAATAACTAGAATAGCTTTTCCTACATTCACTCTATTCATCAATTTATATTGCTTATAATAAAATTAAGCCTTGATTCTTCATCTTTGGCCATTAGCATGAAGCAGTCATAATAGTTTGGCAATTCTACTTTATCTCAAATTGTTAAATACCTCCACTCCTTCTCTTTTTGGAATCAAGCTTAAACAAATCAGGGCTAGCCTGCTGTTCAAAGAGAAACATATTGCCTGTTTGCCTCATCATTTTCTTTGATAATCAGTTCCCAGAATAAGTTAATAAGATCATCTCTTTTTCAAGCACAATCTAGCCAAGTTTACATACAAACAGTTCCAATCAAAACCACTGATCAGTAGAACCGTCCCACTTTTTCATAGATAAATAAGTGGAAACAAATGCTGTTTTTGGCACAAACTTTACAGTGAAATGTTAGTAGCAACGCATATTGATATAAAAGATTTAAATACTAATATGCATCTTAAACTAATATTTAATGCTACCATTGCATTGTTAATATGCATTGATACCTAACTTTAGCATAAGAAATATGTGGAGAATAATGAATATTTAATAATTAAATAAAATTACTTATAATAGATTATTTATCAATAGAATATATCCAATGGCCAGATCACTTGTATCACTTGTCTTCCCATTGTTCATCGCTTTGCTCAAGTGGGTGCCAGTAATGTCTCCGTTCATCGCTGTCACATGCTAGTGTAGCTCAATGTCATCTGCTCACTCCAAGAACACTAAGAGCCCCAAACTGTTCATTCAGGTCATGGGAAATGAGGTCTATTATTGTTACTGTTTTTGGCATATCAAATACAACACGGGTAGCTTGCCAGATCTGAATAGCCGAATATCTGATCTTAATTGTATCTTTTCCTTTTGTCTTCTTTATATTGTGATTTTTCTACTTTTTCATTTAGAGCAACATCTTTTTTATTGTTTAAATTATAACCTCAACAAAAGTCCTGAATGTACACTGTGGTACATGCTATTTAAAAATTTCAACAAGGATCATCTAACTCATTCAGATTATTGAAGAAAAGGTCATCATGAGAAATAGAATCTATAATCTTTCATTAAATCAGTTATGCCTCTTTGATTTTCCGTTCTCTCTAGCCATCAGAAATGCTTGACCAATTCCCTTTCCTTTTAAAATTCATTTATAATCACTTTTATCAAATAATCTTTGCAGTTTATTATCAAGCAATCTATCTGCACTTTTCAGTATATGTCAAAAGTAGTATAACTAAAATGATTTCTATTTACATTAATGCCAAAGTATTCTCCTCCTTTTCTATAGATTGTGTTTTCCATGTCGCTATTCCTGTATAACACAAAGTTCATCCGTGGATATTTTTAGATGGGGGGGGCAATGTGGTGGTCCTCAAGACTTCCTCCTAGCTTTCTGTTCAGGGATCACTCCTAGTGGGGTTTGGGGGACCATATGGAATGCCAGGGGTTAAACCTGAGTTGGCTAATATAAGACAAACACTTTCCCTGCTCTAATCTTTCTCCAATCTTAACATTATATATTTGAAGACGCAATATCCCCTTCATTATAATAGTGTAAATCATATCATGATGGTGGTGATTCTTGAAGTAAAGCATAACCATCTCTAGGCCAACATGTGAAATGATTTCCATGGGAGAACTACCTTTATAAAGAGTAACATTATTGATTGGTTTTTAACTGCAGGTATTTTCACATGGTTATGCACAGTATACATGAAAATCATAGTGAACAAGCAAAATATCAGCACATTGCTGATAGGGAAACTGAAGTCTTACTAGTTACTTTTCTTTTTTGGTGCTTGAAATATGGACGTAGTTGAGAAAAGATAGATGTTATTAAAGCCCTCATGTTATGTCAGTAGCTCAATTCAAAGCTATCCATGTTTAAAGGTCAATCACTATTTAATGATTATTAATTGTCAAATAGATTAACTTGGTCTTATTCTAAAATTAATTTATTTTATTGTTCATGTTGTCTTTATTGATAACTATCACCTCTAGCAATTATAATTCTGTATGGATCCAGATTAATACAGATTAATTTTAAAAATGAGAAATGCAAATGCACAGTAAAATTAATCCCTCAACCTAAGGCACTGTTGCAGGACACCTAAAAGCCTAGGCCTCTGCATCTGCCCTGGATTGCCTCCTGCAGGTCACTTCATAGACAGGGGGTAGTCTGAATGTGGCAGTCTTATCAGACCATGTATTCTGTACCGGCTGGTATAAATATTCTCTCATGCTACCACAATCATCGTGGGACTAGCTAGAGCTTACCAGCATATTTGCCTGGCCACGTTGGATCTCTAAGTAATTAGACCAGAGAGAAATGCTGTTTGCCTCCAAGCAAGCAAGCATGGCTCCCTGATAGCTCAAGGGCAACTAAAATGCAAAACTACGTGAAGTAGACGAGACTTTTGTGAAGGCTTGGAGAAATATTTAACTGGCATTAGTATTAGTCTTTGGTACAGAGACATGCCATCTCAGAAACCCCCTTCTCTAGCTATAAAAGGCAATTCCAGGCAGATCTTGGCTCAAGATATTAGGTGAGGTGCTGGGAGAAATTACCTGAGGGCATTTGATCCTTCTTGCCAGGGAAGTTACATTTAGCTTATAGCTTCTCCCTGCTCTGCTAAGAGGCTTTTAATTTGCTCTAGGTCCTTGTAAACAACCAGATGGTCTCCTGAGTAGCTACATTTCTATAAAGCTATTTTCCTGTTTTCATCTCTAAATAGCCCAGCCCAAAATGGGCTGGGCTGGGAGTTTGGGGGCATTCCTAGCTATAAAACAAGCTGTAAGAAGAAAGAAGCTCTCTCTCTTTTTCCCCTTTTTGCCATTTCAGCTTCCCTTGGTGTTTTGCTTCTCTGTTCTCTCCATTCTCTGTTGGGCCTCAACACGTGGTGGCAGCCATCTTGGCCTACACCTGGCTGGGGCCTAGCTGGGAACCCAGAGTGTGGATGTTTTCCCTGCTCTTGGATTGTATATTGGAACCTGTGACAGTAAAGTCCTTTTAAAACTGCATCGGATTCCTGAGTCTTCATCCATTCCCTGCCGGCCGGAGGTAGAAGGGAACTCACTTCCTGGCACTCTCAGGGACCCCCGCAGCGCTCCCTGACATAGCACTTCTGAGAAAAAAAACTTGGAAGAACCACAAGGTTTGTCTCAACTCAATTTTCCCACCCACAAGACAATGTGACCTTTGTTAGATCCATGTTACTTTGTGTCAGGATCTTATAGATTAACTCAATGTCCACATATGAAATTCCATTACTCGGCTATCATATCTTTTGGTTTAATTGACCTTATGTGGATAACTTATCTGAAAATTGGGTTATCTTTGTTCATTTCCTTTTCTTTCTGTTTCTGCATTTTCCTGATAATATTGCATAAATTCTGTCATAAAAAATTTATTTTCGTCTTATTTTTGTCAGGGAGTTATACTGGCATTCTCAGGGACCACTTTTTTTTGTTTCCAGGACTATGCTTTGTCAGAAACTAAACTGATGGTCTGATGCAAAGCACCAGCCCTTTAGGATTTCTTCCCCATCTAATCTTATTCTTTTACTGTGTGGTGTTTCTTTGTTAATTTACATTTTGGAGGCATTTAAAAAATATACGATAATATAGAGTGCACCCATGGAGTGGGTGGGGGTTCGTCTGGCTTGTTGTGAGGTTCTGCGGGGTGGTGAGCCAAGGCTAGAACCCACCATGCCTCCCGACTGCCTCATGAGCGGCTGGGCACAGGGAGAGCAAGGAACCGCTCTGCCCCATGTCTAAGAGTCTCTGGACCAGCATACCTGGGCGGATTGAGGAAGAAACGGCTGCAGGGTGGGTGTCGATGATCCGGGCTGTGATGGGCTGGTCGGTTGGGTGGAGTTCTGAAGAGAGGGAAGTCGGATGTGGAAAATGGCGGCACCCATGGGTGGGTGGGGGTCGTCTGGCTTGTTGTGAGGTTCTGCCGTTCATGAGGCAGTCGGGAGGCATGGTGGGTTCTAGCCTTGGCCCACCACCCCGGCAGAACCTCACAACAAGCCAGGCGACCCCCACCCACTCCATGGGTGCCGCCATTTTTCCGACTTCCCTCTCTTCAGAACTTCACTCAACCGACCAGCCCATCACAGCTGCCCTTTGCGCTGCCAAGCGGCCGCGGTTCATCAATAAATGCTTTATTTGGAGGTGTTTAAAGAATATGCCTCCCGCACGGCAAGCCCTAGCAAGCTGCTCGTGTTGTATTTGACATGCCAAATGCCAGTAACAATTATATTAGGTCATTCCGATGACCTAATATAATGGTTTGAGGCTCTTTATGTTCCTGTAGCAAGCCAATGCCCTTTGCTCTACTGGCATGAGACGGGACATATGGAGATATTACTGGTGCCGCTCTAGCAAATAGATGATTAACGGAAGATCATGATCGTGATCGTGATATAGAGTGCAGATATAGGTGGGCTAATTATTCTATTTAAGTAAGGGTCTGATGTTTAAGTAAGGAGTGAATTATATATTTAATACTAAAACATCAAGTTTATAAATTTATGATAATGTAATAAGAAAAGTAAGTCTAGGTGAAACAGAACATATATAGAGTGACATGGGAGAACTTAGGCGTAGTTTGAAAACACTTTCTGGAAATTACCCAATAAAGAACCAAAATGAGGATCCAGGTACAGAGAGTTGGACAGTTGCCTGGCACAGGGGCTGACCTGGGTTCGATCCTTAGCATCCCAGATGGTCCAGCAAACCTTCCAGGAGTGATCAGTGATCCCTGAACAATACGCTAAGAATAAGTCTTAAGCACTGCTGGAGGTAGCCCAAAACAGAGACAGAAAAAGCAAAATGGTAAACAGGAATCCAGCAAAAGGTGAAGCTGTGGACTAGCAATAAAGTAAAAAGTTAATACATTTGAAACACCTTTTCCATCTCAGTATTTATTAAGAAACACATATGCAACAGAACAGTAAAAATTGACTAAAAATTCACTCAGAAAACTGGGTAAAGATAAAATTGTTGAAATCTTCTCTCAATCTATCTTTCTTTTTAACCTGGAAAACATTCATTTAAAAAGATATGAGATAGATCTATAGGTTTCTTTGATATTATAATTCTGAAAAAAGACATGAATTAGAGCATAATCAAATATACATAGATGTATACTATCTATGACTCACAGACATGGGGCAGAGCTACTGTTAGCTCTCCCTCTGCCCAGCCGCAAATGAGGTGCCCAGGAGGAATGGTGGGTTCTAGCCCTGGCCCACCACCCCAGCAGAGCCTCACAACAAGCCAGATGACCCCCCACTCCATGAGGGCCTCCATTTTCCACATCTGGACTTCCCCTTCATCAGAACTCCACCCAGCAGATCAGCCTATCACAGCCTGGCTTGCTTGCGCTGCAAGCGGCCACATAGTTCATCAATAAATGCTGGATTTAGAGATGACTACAAGAGTATGCTACCTGCATGGCAGAGCCTGGCAAGCTACCCATGTCGTATTTGATATGCCAAATACCAGTAACAATTATAGACCTCATTTCCATGACCTGGTGGAATGGTTTGAGGCTCTATATGTTCCTGGAGCAAGCAGGTGCCCTTGGGCTCTACTTGCATGAGGCAGGTCATATGGAGATGTTACTGGTGCCCGCTCGAGAAAATCGATGATAAACGTGAAGACAGTGATACAGTGATACTATCTATGAATATTTAATATGTATATTTAGAGGGAGATGAGAGGGGAGGCATTTGCCACCTAGTTCCCCCTACCCTCTACCCCTACCCTTCATGATGTCTCTATACCTAGCCAACTTCACTTAAATTAAACTGTCACTGATTATCAATGAATCTATAGTCCTTTTCCTTTGCCCATCAGTTGGGGAGATGGTCCTTGGTCCCAAACACAACAGGGATCCCTGCAGACACCAACAGTAGTCACTTGGTGACAGGCATTATCAAAGGTCTATTACTTGCCTTGTATTTCCATGACCCCAGATTTCTTAATGATTTCAAAACCTTCCAGTTTTACAACTCCAAGAAAACTTATTACTAGAAAAAACAGATTGATCTATACTCATAAATCATTTACGAGAGCCAATTAGATCTTCAAAATCTCTCATTTTGTTATTAGTGTATGAAATGTTTCAGTCTTCTATTCTCATTCACACCTCCCAAAAACAAGAGTGGTTCTTTGATGTGATTGTTTCCTAGAATCAAGGTGCCATCCAGGTTCTAAACTTATTTGTTCATTTCCAAGGGTTACCATGGCAGTTGTAAAATTTCATGCCATGAAAGTGCTTTTAATTTTATCAATGTTCTATAATTTGCACGTAATGAACAGGGAAATTATACAATCACTTGGGCCGCCATCTTGAATTCTATTCCCACAAACTCATCTTAAGTTCCAATGGGTCTTGGTCCTCATAGTTGTTCACCTTTTAAAGTGCTTAGATTTGTAATACATTATGCCTTTAGCAAAAACATATTAAGCTTTACAACATTTTATGTGGATATATAAAAGTGACAGTACCTAAGACATAACTGGTCAAAGATGAGAGGGGTTGTAATACTCACATGTAAAAGGAATGACAATTAGTCCTTGATAAACACAAATATTCTTGTAAGATGAAGTTTTCTATTTCTTCCCATTTACATCAGTTATATACTACATTGAAACTACATGCTTTCCTATTTCAGAGACTAACATGTTTCTTAAACAGAAAAAAATGATAGATAAATCTTATAAGAAAAATATTAACATAAAATGTATTACCAGTTTAGATTTGCTTTTTCCCCAAATGAACTATTCATTGATTAAGTTATAAATTATATGATTAATTTAATAATAATGAAAAAGGAATGACATCACAACAATGGGAAATAAGTTTTGTACAGATTATTTAAGAACAAGTACAAATTAGCAAAAGAATCCAGAAATATAAATCTGCTATCAAAACTTATTTTCAAATACATCACTTAAGCCCTAGGAATAAAGATAATATTCCTTCCAAAATGCAGTACTTGTCATTAAACTCTGTAGGTAAAACTTAGATGTACAGTTGATAAATGTACAGGCAATTAACTGCAAAATGTGCAGTTAATAAACTATGTTAGCCACGAATTAAGCTTTTCCTGTTATATTTCTAAGAACAAAATTGGAGCAAAAATGAAATCATCCAATGTCTCTCTGAGTTCTTCAGAATTCGGACAAAAAAAAAATCAAGTCGAATCAGGCAGACCTGGAAGAGAAAAAAAGTAAAGAAATATGTATTAATCACATGGCAAAAACCAACATGGCTGTCACCGACATGGCTTCTAGACACATTTTAAAAACCCATAGCTAAGATAACATTTGGGATAGAAAAATACTAGTAGTGTGATTGCCAAGGAAGCCATAGTAAAACCAGTGCTTGCAGAGCTGACTTTGACTGCCATCACTGAAAGAAATAAGAAACCCAGCCTAAGGGAAAAGTGTTTACTAAGAACTCTTGCTTTGTTCATGCAAACACTATTTTGCAAAACCAAAGTTTTGCTACACATTAGCAGCTTCCCTTAAAAATGAACCTTTGCCAGATATATTTTGGGGTGGCGAAGTTTGATCTCCCTGCAACAAATTCAGTTTTGAGAACAATTATTTTCGTCCAGGTGTGACTGCTTTTATTCTGACAAACAAAGTCAGTGAAAACGAGAGGGTGCATTCGCCTCCATTGTGTGGAATCCAGCCCATAAGTGAAGAAGATTAAGGTTGTGTGTCCACCTATGCCTGTGTTCAAGTTTATGTTTTAATTGTTTTTTAAATCAAATTATATTTAACTTAATGTAAAATCATTATGACTAGCACTTATATCTTACATGTTGCAGTACTTGTTTGTTTATTTGTTTATTTGGGGACCATGCCCGGAGATGATTAGTTGTTACCCCTGCATCTGTACTCAGAAAATATTCCTCGTTATGCTTTGAGGACCATATGGGATGCCATGCCAGGGACAGATTCCAGGTTGACCACATGTAAGTCAAAATACCTACCTACCATTTCAGCAATTTTAGTCATCAATAACAGCATTGGGTGGCGGAATGACAGTACAGTGGGCAGTGTTTGCCTTGCACGCAGTCAATCAATCAAGGTTCAATATCCAGTTTCCCATATGCTTCCCTGAGCACCACAGGGAGTAGTTCTTCTGTGCAAAATCACAAAAATATTCCAAACCAACAAATAAACAAAACAAAACAAGCAAAAAAGTAAAAGAAAAACATGTTGGGCTGGAAAAATAGTACAGTGGAAAAAGCACTTGCCTTGCATGCAGCTGATGAGGGTTTTTATCCCAGAATCCTAAGACCTATATATGGTAACCAGAGTTTTGTTAGGAGTGATCCTTGTGCGTGAGTCAGATATGACTCAAGCGAAGAAACACACATGCACACACACACACACGCACACTCACACCACACACACACACACACACACCGTAATACTTGCACTAGTTTATCCTCACCCAACAGAATTGAAATTTAAATTGCAGGTACCATTAATATTACATATTTTAAATAAAAGGGTGTGTGTATGTGTGTGTGTGTACATGAACAGTGAAAGAAAGGAGCTGAATATGTCTTGTTATTCTCTTCTAAAGAAGGAAGTTCTCAGTGACCTTAATAGTAAAAGAGGTGCCCGGTGGAAGAAAGAATTAGAACTCATCTTTTGCAATTTTATTTGACTGACACATCTGTCAGAATCTTTTATGATCCTGCTGACCTGCCTTGACAGAAAGCGCAGCTGTATTTCCAGGTTCTAATGAAGGGCTATTAGGTTGCACTTCTGAAGTTCGGAACAATCTTACATGTAATATTGTGGGTTAAAAAGGACAGAAGCAAGTGTTGGATGTGACTGTGATTTTTTTGTTTTCTCACCAAGGACTTATTACTTGACTTTCAACTTTTGGAAGAAAAAAATTTAAAGATAATTTTAAACTTTTTCTAGTTTGCCCATTTCTTTGCCCTCCAGGATGAGAAATGGCTGCAATATTGTTCAATATTATTGTCATTTAACAATCCCTGCCAAAATAATATGTCCCTGTATCTCTATCATTGATGTGAATAAATATTTAGAATTTCGTTCCCATAAGATAGAATTGAAAAGAAATTGTACTGTACTTAATACTTTAATTAGAGTATGATTAGGTGACAGCTGGTTGTTGTAGTAATTGAGAGTTAAAATACATATTCTACTAAGGACTAGATTTTTGTGCACATTGAATGAGAGAGCCTAATGATTCTAATGCATAAGTTTCATTTCTTTCCTCTGTAAGAGTTGTAATTGATGAAACTCAAATCAAAACCTGTCCTTTGGCTAACTGTAAGATGCCCATCACACAAATGTTATGCTGGTATTAATTATTTTCTTTTTTTTTTAATATTTTCTATTTCAAAGAAATTCTTACATTCTAGAAAATATGTACTATTCTCTCTACTACTGATTCCCAGCTGAGCTTTGAGGATGTCGTTTGAGACTTTCCCTGTGAAATGGAGTTGGAAAACCAAGCCAAATAGAAAGAAATAAACTAGTCACTTGGATTAAGTGAGGAGGCAGGAGACACAGGAGATTTTACCCTGGAGTCAATATACTAGGATAATTTGAAAGAGGAAATTACACTTATCCTTCTTAAATGTCCCCTGAAGAACCTCTGTCAAATATTTCTTCTCTATGAGCTCTGGCCTATAAATTTGTTATAACATTATGAGTATTTTCCAGAGGGATTTATCCTATTAGTTATCTTTGAAGGCACCAATGTACTTGGATAAAGTTTTTTTGATGACAGAGGTCAACTAAATTAACTTTTTAAGTTTTTAGGGTCCAATAATCTCTGGCTTGGGGTGGGGTGAGTGATGCTTCTTTGGAAGAATATAGTACTCCAAAATGCATCGCTTGTATCATTTGTATCACTTGTCTTCCTGTTGAAAATCAATTTGCTTGAGGGGGCACCAGTTACATCTCCATATGTCCTGTTACATGCTAATGTAGCCCAAGAGCATCTGCTCATTCCAGGAATATAAAGAGCCTCAAACCATTCCATTAGGTCATGGGAATGAGATCTATAATTGTTACTGGTATTTAGCATATCAAATACAACATGGGTAGTTTGCCAGGCTCTGCCATGCTGGTAGGATACTCTTGTAGTCACCTCTAATGTCAAGCATTTATTGATGAACACTGTGGCCTCAAAGAGGCCGTGTGAGCTGGACTTGTGATCAGCTTTACTGCTGTGTGGATCTCTGATGAGTGGGGAATCCAGGTGTTCAAAATGGCAGCCTTCATGGTGTGTGTCTTCCTCTGGCTTCTTGGGAGACTCTGCTGGGGCTAGAACCCGCCTTCCCTCCTGGGCGCCTCATGATCAGCTGCGTGCAGGGAGAGCTGGTAGCAGCTCTGACTCGTGTATGTGAGTCTTTTGATCAGCATATCTGGGCTGGGCATGAAAAAGACTACTGCAGGGTGGGTCTCTGATGAACTGGGCTGGTGAACAACTCTTCTGCTGATCATACATGACTCCATTTACTGAAATGGATGGATAAAAATGTGCTTTTTGTCAGGGTTAGGGAGTGTCTCTCACAGGAGGCAACACTGGCCATACTCAGGACTTACCCTGACTCTCTGCTCCGGGATCACTACTGGTGGCACTTGAGGGGCCATATGGATACTGATCCCTTGAGCTGTATGCAAGGCAAGTATCTTTCCTGCTGCACTATTTCCCCTAGCACTGTGGGTGATTTTAATGAATGAATCCATTGCCTTTTGATTTCTAGCACTATTTGGATTTTCAGTTCTTGTCAGTGGCAGCAGATTTGGATCCTAAGTTAGGCTTTGCAGGGCAGGGTAACAAAACCAAAGTATCACTATCACTATCACTGTCTTCCCGTTCATCATCTATTTGCTTGAGCGGGTTCCAGTAACATCTCCATGTGTCCTGTCTCATGCTAGTAGAGCCCAAGGGCATCTGCTCGCTCCAGGAATATAAAGAGCCTCAAACCATTATAGTAGGTCATGGGAATGACCTAACATAATTGTTACTGGTATTTGACATATCAAATACGACATGGGCAGCTTGCCAGGCTTGCCTTGCGGGTGGCATACTCTTGTAGTCACCTCTAAATACAGCATTTATTGATGAACTGCACGGCCTCAAGCGTCAGCGCGAACCAGGCTGTGATAGGCTCGACTCGTTGGATGGAGTTCTGAAGAGAGGAAGGTCCGATGTGTAAAAGGGTAGCCCTCATGGCGTGTGGGGGTCGCCTGGCTTGTTTCGAGGCTCTGCTGGGGTGACGCGCCTGGGCTAGAGCCCTCCATCCCTCCCTGGGGACCTTGTGAACGGCTGGGCACAGGGAGAGCTGGTAGCAGCTCTGCCCCAATGTCTAACTAAGGTAAATTAAGCCACAAGCAAAAAAAAAAAAAAAAACACTGCATTCTGGTAGTCATGGTGCTATGGGGAGTTTTGACTGCTGAATGCAGCCTATTAAATGGTACAGTTTGTTTGACCTCATCCCCTTACTCTTATGGGGGTATCACTCTATCACTTGTATCATTTGTCTTCCTGTTGATCATCGATTTCCTCGAGTGGGCAACAGTAACATCCCCATACATCCTGTCACATGCTAGTGTAGCTCAATGGCATATGCTTTAGGGGCCGGAGCAATAGCTCAGGGGTAGGCGTTTGCCTTGCATGCAGCCGGTTGATGCCGGCCCGGTTCGATCCCCCGGCATCCCATATGGTTCCCCTAGCACCACCAGGAGTGATTCCTGAGTGCAGAGCCAGGAGAAATCCCTGAGCATTGCCTGGTGTGACCCCAAAAGCAAAAAAAAAAAAATGGCATATGCTTTAGATAATGATTTTTTTATAAATGTCACATGCACATGATGCTGGGATTTTAATGTTCTATTCAAATTCGGTAGATTCAGAGAGGAAGAAAATGAGGAAATAAGTAGCCCTGAGGAAAACTGACCTAATCCTGGGCTATCCTTATATATTGCTTTACCTGGAATTCCACCGAGCAATGCACCAAAGAATGACTTACATAAGGGAAGGAGAACAACTGAACAAATGCTGCAATATAGCCTGAGGCTTAAATTAAATCTGGACAGGAACAAGATTGAAGAAGGCAATTGGAGCTGCACAAAGTATGTATGTGCAATGGGTCAGGAGAACTGGGAGTTAGAGAATTCTATTGCACTGTAAAAGACGAGTACAAGGAGGCCAAATCAGGAAAGGTTTCTCCCCCATCTCAGCATGAATGGATCAGAAAACTGGCTTGTGGGTTTCTAGACATAGCAAAGTAAAAATTACAGGACACTCTACTGTAATTTCACATAAACAATAAATAATGTTTTAGAACAAACATGTCCTCAATATTATGTGGCACACACTTATATTTAAACATTTTGAATTATTTACATGAAATTCAAAATTGACTGAGTCCTGCATTGCCTCTGGAAACTATTCACAGTCAAAAGCCAAGTTCTCAATTAACCCATCATTGCAGAAGTTAATAACATGGGATGGTATGGGGACCATTGTATCTCTTGAAATATACATGCTACTCTGGTGAAGGGTCAGCCAGGGTTGCTGGGTAGAGCAAACTGAATAAGACAGTGCATTTGCAGAGCTAATATCAACTTAATAAACATGTTTATATGAGTACTCAATAGGATATATTCCTATTGAAATATCAATACTTGGTCAAATACCTCTGGTTAGTAAAAACTTTTTCTTAATAATGATGATAGAAAATATCACATTGATATGCTGATTCCCTATTTTATCTTTTCATAATAGTCAATCTTACATTGTAACAAAAAGGTCACTTATGCAAAAAATATAAACCTCACTGAAAAAGTTTGATTGTTAAAAAATATTTCAAATATCTCATTTTGACTTCCAGATGAGAACATTTGAGATTCAGACAAATTATGTAGTGATAGTAGTATTGACTTTGCACATCTTCTGTGAACCTTTTCCAGTTCTTGGTAATCTTTTGTTCTTTAGTGCATAAAACTTCATGCAGATAAGTCATGTTAAAGTGATGTCGCACATATTGACAATGATGCATGATTGAATATTCATACTGAGCTCTGAGAAGTCAATGGAAATTATAATAGAGCTGCCAAGTAGCTGCTCTTAAAAAAACAGTGAGGCTCTAACCCACACACACACAAAAAATCTTGAAAGTAGTCTCCCCAAAGTAAAATAATCATAATCATAGACTAGAGAGAGACATGGCAGGAATTTTAAGTTGCAGATAACAGTTCTTCCGAGCTGGTTAAAACATACAGTTAGGATATCCTTGGTCTGGAGCTATGTCCTCTCTCTTCCTGTCTCTACAAGATAGTTGTCAGAGAAAGCGGAGAATGGATTTCTCCCATTTCTAGGAAGAAATACAAAGCTGCATTACTACCTACTCTGACTTTCCTGATTGAAGAAACATGAATTCTCCTAGGTGGTTCAGTCTCTACTTATTGACAATGATATCACTTATCAGCTAGGGCTGTAATAAGCTGCCTTATTGACTTCTGACTTGTCACTCTTGCAGCTGGCTCCCTTGTCACAGGCACCACTGCTTGCAGCATTCTGCTTGTGCTTTATTGGCTTATTGATAGTTCCATCCATCTTCTTCAAGAAGGTTGACAGGCTGGCATTTGACTCATCTATTTTCCTGTGATTTTACAGCCTGCAGGATAGCTACCTGAAGTCCCTGGAGTTTTCCCAGATGACCTGCATTGCGCACACCAGTCCTCCCTTGCTATATTAAGGAATGCTATTTTTTATTTGCAAAATATGGTGCTGCTGACAAATCTCTCCTTCAAGCATTGAACTGAAAGACAAAACTAATATTTGACCTAGCAACTATGACAAAACAGCTTCACACTGTTTTTCCAGGTGCTCCCCGTGAGAAGCTCTCTGATGTTTGCACTAACAGAACCCTGTTTCCCTCCAGGTAAGTCAGGCAGAGCCAGATAGCCTCAGGGGTCTGAACTGATTCTGAGTACAGTACCAAAGCAAAGTCAGAGTGGCAGGGACAAGTTTATTTAGCACTGATTTAAGTGGAAAACTAATTTCTCATACTAAACTCAGTGAATTTCAAGATAAAATAATAATTTGTCACCATGGTTCCTAGCTTATGCATTTCATTTTTACTTGTAAGCTGTGTTTGGTTGACTTAAAACTGTTCAAAACATTGCATAGTATGATATAATGATAGTTTCCACAGAAAAAGAAAACAAGGTTTATGAGTTGAAAATCTTTTAGAGTTCTTCATTGCTAGATATTATTAACTAGGTGTTTATATCCGAACCTTACTTTACTCAATGCATGAAAATCATTCTGGGAACATCTGTAGAACATAAATTAATGAGTTTTATAAGGGTTAACCTAAATTCTAGTATAAAAATGTAACTTTAATTTGTCTCTTTAGTAAGTTGCTGTCATCCCTGGATTAATTACTCTCTCTGTTTTTAAACATGCCTTTGCTTCTCAAATGCCACCTAAGTCTTTAAAGAAAAATAAAAGAAAGTTAAATAAATGATAATAATAGGTTTTAATTACGGCAGAGCCTGTCAAACTACCCATGATGTATTCAATATGCCCAAAACAGTAAAAATAATGGACCTCATTCCTAATGAATGTAGACATTACTGGTGCCCCCGAGCAAATTGATAATCAATGGGAAGACAAGTGATACAAGTGAATATGTTTTACTTACTATGTGATGCTGAATATAAGTACATAATTTTATATGGTTTAAGTTTCGTAGAACAGTTTAAAAATTTGTATAAGGAAAATGGGATCTTGATGGGGTTAATGGTGTCAAAAATGGCAAAGCTGTAAAGTAAGCCCAATAAGCAACTCTACTCTTGCACTCTTTAAAGTTTAGTCTCCTAACTGCTTTATGGCTCTGTTTACTTTCTATGTATTTCTATTTGCATTTTTTGGTGAAATTTTGAAAAATCAAAGTATAGATATTGAATCAAACTATTATTCCTGGAATGAATAACAATCATGAACTTAAGTTCATTTAGGTTATTCACTGTATCACTGTGTCACTGTCTTCCTGTTGTTCATCAATTAGCTCGAGCGGGCACCAGTAACATCTCTATATATCCTGTCACAAGCAAGTGTAGCCCAAGGGCACCTGCTTGCTCCAGGGACAGGAAAAACAATTGTTACTAGTTTTTGGTATAACAAATAAAACACGGGTAGCTTGCCAGGCTCTGCTGTGTAGGTGGTATACTCTCAGTAGAAGGCTCTCATCTCGAGTATTTACTGATGAAATTTAAAGAGGAAAGATCAGGTTTTCTCTTAAATAACTTAAATAAAAAGCTTAAATAACTTATATAATGAGCTGTTTAGCAGCAACTAGTGTTGTCTTCCAGATCAATCACATTAATTAAAGGCATTAAAATCATTTAGGTTATTAGGAAATACTATAGATAAAATTAATTATGAATTAATTATGGGAAACTAGTGTAATATCAGTAATTAAATTTTAATTTAAAATATGGAAGTATTAATTTGGTTTTAATCCATTGATCCATTTTCCTTAGAAAACAACTAAGATTTGCATCGTTCTCTCCACCGACCACCTTTAGGATTCTCTCCATTAGAGTTTATCCAAATCCAATGATTTTTAGAAAATATATTTCTTTTCCCATTTAAATTGATATATCATTAGTTTCCAACGTTCCATATTAATAAGGACAACGCTTCAAACCATAAAAGTTTTATGCACATGATTTCCAGCACACTCTCACTACCAAAGCGCCTCTACTATCCCATCACCAAAAGTATCCCTTGTCCCCTTATTTTATATCCTCCGCCTCTATTTTCCATCTAGTAATCATTAGAAAATTGAACAATTTCTAATATTAGCTTTGTTGGTATTTTTACCAGTGCATTTATTTTGTATTTTTAATTCTTTTCATGAGTAAAAATTTCTATAAATTTACCTTTTCCATCTTTGCTTTTATGTTTCTTAACATAATCAATTCAAATACCATTGATTTTGTCCCTCAGATAATGATTTCATCCTTTTTTATGGCAGAGTGACATTCATCTGAGCATGAATGTCACTTATCCAATTGTCTATCAATGAACTTTTATCTCCAGTGATTCCTTGTCATAACTATTATAATGATGCAACTATATACATAGGGGTGTAAATTATGCAACCTAGGGGTGCAAATGTATCTTCATATTAAATGCATCTTCATATTAATGTTTTCCATATCTTTCATTAAATACTTAGAGTGGTACCATGTGATCATGTAACCTTCTATCCCTTCCCCTCTTTCCCTTCCCCTTCCTATTCCCTTTCTCTTTCCCTTTCCCATAATTCCTTCCCCTTCCTTTTTTTTCTGTTTTTCCTTTCCCCTTCTTGTTTGGCCCACACTAAGCAGTACTCAGCTATCACTTCTGGTAATGCTCAGGGGAGTATATGCAATGATAAAGATTCAAATTGAGGCAAAAATGTGAAAGACAAACACCCTACCCACTGCGCTATCTCCCCACCTTCTTATTTTTCATTTTCAATGAATCTTCTTATCATTTTCTATAGAGACTGCACTAATTTGCATTCAACCAACCGGGTCTTGGGGTTCTTTGTTCTCTTCATCCAGGTAAATATTGTTTCTGGTCTCTTTTATTTAAGCAATTCTCACTAGTGTGTGATGAGTTAAAATTGTCTTTTATTTCCATTTTTTATGATAGCAAATTATATTGAACATTTTAAGTGTCTGTTAGTCCTCTCTGGCTAGTGTCTATTCAGGACTTTTCCCCTATGTTTTAGTTTCTTACAGTTGGGAACTAGTGTGATAAATTTTGGCTGAATGGTTCATCCGATGGTGCTTTGGGGTTATTCCTAGCTCTGTGCTCAACAATTACTCCTGGCAGTATTTGGGGACCAGGATGATGCTGGGGATCAAACATAGGTGCTACAAAGAGTAGTGAGTGCTATCATTTCTGTCCTATATCTCCAGTTCCATACTTGTATAAATTTTTTTCTATTTTGGATATCAATTCTTTTAAAAATATTTATTGGACAAATATTTTCCCCAATATCTAGGCTACCTCCCTAGTTACTATGTTGTTTCTTTGGTTGTGTATAAGCCTTTTAAATACATGTAATTCCATTTATTTTTTCTTTTGTTATTTTGCCAGTGGAATATTTAGATAGCAGTGTTGTTTCTGCCAACTAGTATCATTGTAAAAGAGAGAAATAAATTATATCATAGCTATTTGGGTCTCCCAGAGAGGAATCAAAAGAGCTATGATTGGAATATCACGCCTCACTCAAGTGAGAGAAAGGAATCGGAGTTCTGACCTCTGTCACTATTCCAGAATCAGGGGCGCTGTCTCGTTTGCCAAGGCGAAAAATCAGATGGGCTGGACATGTAATGCGATTTGGAGATGACCGCTGGACTAGAGCTGTTACCGACTGGATCCCAAGGGGTGTCAAAAGATCACGTGGCCGCCCACCTACAAGATGTTCAGACTTCCTTGTCAAGAACCTGAAGGAACGGTTTGAGGCTCTTCATATTCCTGAATCAACCAGATGCCATTGGGATACATTGGCACGTGATAGGGTCCAATGGAAATGTTACTGGCGCCCGCTCGAGCAAATTGATGAATAACAGAGTTCAACTGATCAAGTGAAGTGATCATGCAATGCTATGCAGATCTACTGAAGAGCTATAATACATTTCCACTATAATTTAACTTATAACACTAAAAGTATATTTTCTCACAGTAATAGAGATAAAAATCCAAAGTCAAGAGGTCACATATTTGCCCTTTCTTTGAGACTCTTGACAGAATACTTTCTTATGGCTGAAGAGATAATACAGAATTAAGGTATTTTTCAGGTACACAACTCACCCTGGTTTAACCCCCTGGTCAATATGGTTCACTAAGGATTGCAAGGAAGGATCCCTGAACCCCAAACCAGGAGTAAGTCCTTAGCACAGAAGAAGATGGCTCAAAGCCACTCACTGCCCCCTCCCCCAAAAAACCCTTTGTTACCTTTTGTTAGTTTCCAGTGACTACAAATACATGGGATTATTTGGTTATGGCTGAAAACTATAACCGTCTCTGCAATTAACTGTCTGTCTCAAATTGATTTCTTACTGTGTATGCCTGTATTGTTCTCTTATTTCCCTTACAATAAGACCATAAGGTCATATGAAGTAAGAGCCACTGTAAGGACCTCATTTTTAGCTTTAATACCTTTGTAAAAATCCTACTTCTAAAAATGGTTAAAATTTGATATATCAGGTTAGGTCCTCAACTAATCTTGTTTTTTTTTTGGATGAAGTTCAAATTACAAAAAACCATAAAAGTGCAAATATAATACACTTCATGTCACAGTAGTAGAGCTCAGGTTACACTATGATTGAAGAAGTTGGGAAATGCGAGAATCTAGGTTACTATTTCTATTTCTGCTAATCTTAGAAAACCCTTTTCTAAGATTAATGATACATTCTCCCTAAATACTTTAGACTCTCTCCTAGTGTGTTATAAGACATTTTGCAAGGCATGTTTGAAAAGTGTTTATAGCATCTGATTTGAAATTCCTCCCTCATCACTATCTTTAGAACTTCTCTCTTAATAGGAAAGTCAAGACAATATTCATTTTAGTCCAGTATACAGTGATTTAGGGTTGGACAATAAAATAACACTTTAGAAGAAGACTGGCTACTGACATCCAATTGCTCCTTAGGAAAATTAAAGCAACATTATTTTCATTTATATTGTAGAGAAATAATCAGTCCTTGAAGTAGGATCATGTCTGGATCATTTAACATGAAGAAATAATGGAAAATAAGCTAATCTACTTAATCAGAATCATGTTACAAAGGATTTAGTTTGACCTCGAAAAATGAAGGAGTGGTAATGCCCCATTGCTCTCAACCCATAGACAGGATAAGCATTTTTACAGCAAAAAGCAGGAGAAAGCCTAGAGTGTGCTCAATCTCCATTTGTCTTTGCATCAGGATAGAGTAGTCAAGGATTAAATTAAGAATAAGTCAGAGACATTCTGCTGCCAATAAGATATTGTCATTTACTAAAATCAAATAAAGTGGAATTTTTTTTCATTAATGATATTTGATGATAATGGCATTGGTTTTAAAAGAGCCAAGTAATGCATAGTGCATATTTCTTTTCTTTTTTCTAGTTATGCGCTTTCTTTTGAAAAACAGTGTATATGCAGTGTCTGAAGTCATTTTTGCTGTAAATAAAAACTAGCATTTGTTATTCTTAACTAAAATAAATATCATCATGGTATGGGTGAAAATAATTGATTTTTCATAATTTAAAGTTTATAACTTCCTTACAAAGAAGGAAGATGTTAACAGAAAACTGTTTCCCTGTTTCCTATTGGCCACCTTCATGTAATCCATGGTTTATATATGCCATTGTGGTTTGTAGACAATTCTCATTAGATGGAAAATTTCATTGCAAGTAATTGTTCAAAGGGTCCAATTATCTTTTAAGGGAAATATAACAATCCCCAACACCCAGAGTAAAAAAAAAGAAAGGAAATGAATTTATTGTGGCTTTCCGAATCACACCCAACAATGTTCAGGGCTTACACCTGGCTCAGCTCTCTGGAATTACTCTTGGTGATGCATGGAGGACCTTATGGGATGTTGGCGATCACACCTGGATTGGCTCCATGCAAGGGAAATGACTTATTCACTGCACTATTGTTATAGCCCAGCATATGAATTTTGAATTGTCAAATCATTAGTTGAAGTAACAGTTATTCTAAGCATAAAAATATGCTAATTAAGAGATAATTTATCATGTTGTTAGGATGACCATTTGGCCTGATGATAATTAGAGTGGTCACTGATTTTAGGTATGACTGGTTTCTATCAGCCATTGACTTGATTATAGATAAACTGAGGTTGCTACAGAGAATTTTCAGTAGACAATGACAGTTGACATAAAACACAAACAAAACACAAATAGAAAATTACCTCTGCAAAACTCACCTCTGCATCCAAATTTTATTTTATATTATTTATTTTCTATTCAATTCAAATTAATATGGTTGCCTTTGGAATACCAAAGTTGAATGATTTTGTTTCTTCTTTTTACATTTTTATTCTTTGAAATATTAAAAAATATTAATCACAACTGACATGAATAACTACTTAGAAGCAAAAAAAGACAAAAATAGCAAGATTCTGAATTTGAAACTATTGGTGCCGAGTGGGTCCCCAAAATGTTGGGGTCTGTAGAGTTCCCTAATCATGCTCAGGGACCAACAACCAATGAACAAAGGGTCACGAAGTTCAGTTTAGATAATCCAAAAGGTTTTTATTTCTGCCAACTTCACTCCACACCAATAGCTATGCACACTCTGGTACCACCACACCGGCAGACAGACTCACAGAGGCCAAGTGCCACCAATCATATGCTCTCACCATGTGCAACTGTCTTAACCATGTGTTCTTACAGGGAGCCCAGCAGAGCCAAAGGCTTCAGCTTCTTACTCCCCTGGGAAAGGACCTAATAAAGTCACAACCAGCTCCCAGGGATACCTTGGCTCCCCGCTACTCAAGCTTAAGAGATGCTAAAGTACAGCTAGCTCGGCTCCTCTCCTTCCAGGCTGATATGTAAACACAGCAAGAGAGAGACAGAGAGAAAAACAAAGAGAGATAATAACTCCAACTGAGATAAAATATATGGGGTGAACTTTCATGGGGACATCATGTCATATAATTCAAGTAATATTCCAATGCCAGATTGATTATCTCCCCAACACCTGCAAGTTCCTATCTCTAGCTACAAGCAGACCTACTCTGCTCCAGGGCATTTTCTTAAGCCTCTAGCTCTGTTTCAGGCAGGGGGGGGGGGGGAGAGCATTCGGGCCTTGTGTGACATACACTTGAATCTTTTGGCAGAGCAGAGTTTATTCTAAGCATCCCTTCTTTTTAAATCTATTTTTGGGTCACACCTGGTAATGCTCACTCAGGGGTTGGGTACTCCTGGCTCTGCACTCAGGAATTACTCCTGGAGGTGCTCAGGGGACCATACTGGATGCTAGGGATTGAATCCTGGCTGGCCATATGCAAGGCAAATGCCCAACCTGCTGTACTGCCATTAGGCTCCCTATGGGTCCCATTTGTTAACCAGGGTGGCTCTCTTCCTGGTACCATCCAGTCCCTCATGGAAGACTGGGTCTTGTGAGGAATTTGATCCAATCTAAATGGTACTGTGCTTATAGTAAGAAGATAGGATGTCCAGGAACCATGATTTCGGAGTCAAACTACCTCATAAGTACCTGCCCTACAGATATATACTTTTTTTTTAAATCTCAGTTGTAGTTATCCTTTTATGTTTACACAAGAAAGAAATGTCTTTGGTCTAAACATTTGACCTAAGTATATGCAAACAACTTTAGGAAGGACATGAGCAATCCTGCTTCAGCAATGGAAAAAAATTCAGGGCTAGCAGGGGAGCAAGTTATCCAACAGAAACAAAATTACAACATCTACATAATTTTTTAGATGTTACAAAGTAACAACTTTTATTCAGGTCATTCATTAGAGCAAAATTACCTCTTCTCCGTAAACAATTCAAAGCCTGAATTGAGTATTTGAATGAATATCAAAGTTGTTTTTTTCTGACTCTATGGGGGATATTTTATAAATGAATAAAATAATCTACAGTGAATTTTTTCATTCTATGAAGTGGGTAATGAACACATGCCATCAGTGTCTTCTGTAAATATTAAATGAAAATGGAAATAAACAAATGATCACAATGTTGCATGCAAACTTCTTTATTGATAAAAATCAAAGCATTCTTCAGGAACTCAGAAAAGGAAGGGTACTATGTCAAGTACAAGGACAGTGTGAAGAATTGCTCTGAAGCTCAGGACAATTTGGTGTGTGTGTGTGTGTGTGTTTATTGAGAAAGAGAAAGAGAATCATACCCTATTATAGTCCCTTTTACAATTTCATCAATCTCCCAATATACATCATATCCTGAGAAACACACATGGAGGAATTGGTGTTAAATCATTATATGCCTTGATCACTTGACATCCCGTTATTTGTCAATTTGCTCAAGCAAGTGCCAGTAACATTTCCATTTGTCCCTGTGCCAGTGTAACCCAATTGCAGCTGCTTGCTCCATGAATACGAAGAGCCTCAAACGTTCATTCAGGGTCTTGAAGAAGAAGTCTAACCATCTTGTAGGTGGGCAGCCACGTGATCTTTTGACATCCTGTGGGATCCAGTCAGTAACAACTCTAGTCCAGCAGTCATCTCCAAGTCACACTACATGTCCAGCCCATCTGATTTTCTATGCTTTGGCAAACGAGACAGCATCCCTGACTCTCGATTGTCACTGGAGGTCAGAACTCGGGATTCTTTCTCTCACTTGAGTGAGGCGTGATATTCCAAGCATAGCTCTTCCGATTCCTCTCTGGGAGACCCGAATAGCATTCTCGTCCTGCTTTTGTAGGGCCCAGGTCTCTGAGGTGTATGTTAATGCAGGGAGAAAGGTGGTGTTCAAGAGTTGTGACCAGACTGGAGGTTTTGTCCTGTTAGCTATTTCTTTGATGCTCTTAAAGGTGCTCAATACCTTTCTCTTTCTCCTGTGCAGCAAGAGGACGAATGTTAGGTCATTCATCATGTTGAGTTCTCGACCTAGGTACACATAACTGCTGCATTTAGAGATTTTTGTCCTGTTAAGAGTACATGGAGCATCTGGAACTAGTTCGCTTTCCATGAACATTGTTTTGTTGAGATTCAGCTATAGACTTACCTTTCCACATTCACAGTAGAGGTCAGCCAGCATTTATGCCGCTTGGCTAATGTTTGATGTTATTAGAACAATGTCATCAGAGAAGCAGAGGTGGTGTAGTTGTCCGACCATCTATCTTCACTCTCATTCCTTCCCATTCAAATTGTTGCATGACATTTTCGAGAGTGGCACTGCAAAGTTTAAGTGGAATGATATCTCCCTGTCAAACCCTCTTTTGACATCGATGATCACTTCCTTGTAGAATGGTGAGATCCTGGTGGTGAATCCGTAATACAGCTCACGAAGGATCTTGACGTACTGGGTTTGAATGCCCTGTTTGTCTAGGGGATTCCTTGACCTATGATGATTATATGCCTAAAATGCAACTATTAGTAACTTTGTACATCATTGCTCTTTAGTAATAATATCATTTAAAAAATAAAAAAAAATATTTGTATGAATGTATGCTTTCTTCTCAGTGGATTCTGAACTCTCCCAAACCGTTGTGAATTCTTCTGAGAATGAACTTTTATAAATCTTGTTCATTTGCTCTTTCTGTACATGTAATAAGTTCACAGTTCTGCTGAAATATTTTTGTAATTTGACCTAACTAAATATATCATGCAATGACAATTTCTCTGTGACTCATATAATGCAGACTTTAAAAATAGCAATAAAAACACTTAGCAATAATGTGCACATTGACAAAAGAATTTGTGTTTTTATCTTTTCATTATGGAGTGCCATAAAAAAACTCTTAGAAAATAGAAAATTAGTAGACTATTCACTCTTCAGCAATCCTAAACAATCGAAATACTAATAAAACATCCAGTTAAGATTTTTGCCAATGCTTGCCAAGGACTTGACTCTTTTCTTCTGTGAGATATTTGAAAATAAGAAATATAACGTACTCATGAGCATTTTCCTTCTTAGTTATGATTGCCTTTCTCGTCTTCTTTTGCTGCTATTTCCATATTATTAGAATTACAAGAATTTGATACCCAAATAAAGAACTATACTTGATAACTTGATTTTCTTTCCAAGAAAAGAAGTGGGTTAATATATAAAACATATTTTTCCATGTAAGAGGCAATAGCATTTAGCTTCTTTCTACCAAACTATCTTGTTCCCTCTCTCAATTTTTTTCTCATTAGGCAAAATGTCACCAACTGTCTCCTTCAGAGAATTTTATTACAGCTGCTCTGTAGTAGTAAAGTGCTTGGTTGCAAACAGCAGAAGCTGTTATATTGAGTTAAGAAAAATTAATTTAGGAGAAAATAATAATATTCTCCCAGATGTTAATGCATCTTGGGGAATCAAGCTGTGAATAGAGTAGGATTTAGTGAAAGGCAGGTAGAGCACCATGGTCCTGCTACTTGCAAAGAGAATTGGTCTGGGATACTATAGCCACTGCAGCGAAACACTGATAGCTGAGTAACAATAAAATGGGGAGGGAGCTTGTTTTACATGCTTCTGACCCTGTTGTAAACTCAGTATCACGTATTCCCTAAACCTGTCATGAATGATCCCTGAATGAATAACCAGGAGTAAGCTTTGAGCACTGCCCTGAGATAGACCCTAAATAAAAATAAAGAATAACTAGCTAACTAAATAACTAAATGACTAAATAACTAGTCACTGTAGTATTGATCAATCTGTCCATCAAATCATCACATAAACTTTTATCAAGGGTTGCAGGACCACAAATTTCTATGACATATTACCTTATATGTGGAACTAAGATCCACAGAGAACTTGTGGGCCTCTAGAGAATGTTTATATTTCTTTAAAAAATGTAATTTATAGAGGTTTAAGAATGTCTAAATGTCTTTTTTTATCAAGAACCTAGGGTAACATATAGGGAGAGTTTTTTCCAAGTGAAGCCATTCCCTCCTCATCAGTGAGATCCCTTTCTATCTTGTAGATAGCCCAGGCCCTTCATTTACTTTAGGACCTACAGCAAGTTTCTGGTATGCCCCATTTACTTTAGAATCTATAGTTACATAAATTATTCATACCTATTCATACCTATTATTAAATCTGTTCTCTTTCTCTGGCAAATATAACTGATGTTCATTTGCTTATTCACTCAGAGGAGGGGGAGAATAAGGGAATTTGCTCCTGTTCCCTTACAAAATGCAATCTGCAATGAACCCATCACAATGTCAAGTTCCTGAGCCTATTTGCTCCATTTAATACAGTGTCTAAGATGAAATGAATTATTTAGACCTCCTTGAAGTTACTTCAGGGTCAAAATTATAAATGTCTATACTCTGGTCATATTATGCCCTCCCTCACCACCAACAATTAGAGAAAATAAGGAAGGAATCTGAGGTTTTATATTACTTTTAAAACTTTTTATATTTGTATTTGTTCTATTTGTCTTCTAATTTTGGGTGTTTGGGATCACTTCTATCTCTGCTTGAGGTTTAATTCTGCTGCTGTTCTGCTTTGTTCTCACTCCTAGCATTGCTAAAGGGAACTGTCTGTGGTGCTGGGTATCAAACTGAAGCAGGCCACATCCAAGAAAGTTCCTCTATAGTATCCTCCCAGACCCAGATTTACAGTTTTAATCCTGTTACCATGAGTCATAGAATGGTTATTTCCCCCAAATATTGGCAGTAAAGCTTCATATCCTAGGTAACAAAACAAACCGAACAGGGACACTGGCACAAGTGATTAAGATTTGAAGATTTGTTTGTTTTTGTGATATTCACACTTTATTTTGTGAGGCACTTAACTCAATAAGTAAAAATGAGATATGTGAGTGTGTGTATGTGTTTGTGTGTGTTTTTGTGTTCCAAGTATTTATTTCACAGATTAATTATAGACCTCATTCCCATGACCTGATGGAATGGTTTGAGGCTCTTTATGTTCCTGGAGCAAGCAGGTGCCCTTGGGCTCTACTTGCATGAGATAGGACATATGAAGATGTTACTGGTGCCCGCTCGAGCAAATTGACGATGAACGGGAAGACAGTGATACAGTGATACAGTGATACTTTGGGATAATAGAATCATACAAGTATCAAAAAGACTCTATGTACAGCTCTCAGGAAAATCACAAAAAAATACCATTTGTTCAAAGAACAAATAGTATGCCCATTTAAATACAATTCTTAAGACATGAATATATCCTAGTTTACCATTTTATACCTCTAACCATCAACCACAAACAGATGTTTCTAAGATTATTTTTAAGGCAATGATCAAAGATCTTCACAAGTTATGTGTTAAATGGTGAAATCAGAAGGTAAAGTCAAACTTCCACAGATATGTCTTGTCTTCTAATCACCAAAGATGAGACCAAGTTAAATATAGGTGTTGTAAGTTGCATAAATACAAGATCTATAAAAGATCTGAGAAATCTGAAGATCATTGAAAAATCTAATAAAGCAACAATTATGTTTTTGAACATAACTGTGTGCTACATATAATACAGGAACTTTCCATGTCTTTCTTATTTTATAACCACATCAAAGAGTAAATTATTATTGCTAGAACCACAATTTTACTTATGTGAAAATTGGAATTTGATACAAGTAAGTGATTTTTAAGGTTTTGTATTTAGTATCTAATTCAGTTATACTAAATAAACAACTGAATCTATGAGATTTATAAAAAGAAGTTTATATTGTTCATTTAGGATTATATGGTATCGCAGATCTGTATAGGAATATTGGGGGTAATTTGTTGGCTGGCATGGCAGCACAGGACTGGTTGGGCAAAAAGCAATAGCTCAAACTCGATCTTTCTTAAAGCTTACGCCCATCACTGAAAGGATTCCATTCAGTGGCATTCTCTCTGCTACAGTAAAAGGTAGAGAAGACTCAGCATGTCAGAGACTTAGTAGAAGCATGAAATGTAAATGAAATACATAGGGGCCAATTTTGATGAATGAGCTATTAATATGTTATGAAACTAAGGTTGACAATGTGTTACCTTTACCTAGACCCTGTACTTTGACTATAAAGCCTATGGAAATCATGAATCAGGGAGGGTGGGAGTGTGAAGATAAATGACAGAATGGGTTTTATGATCATAATGTGAAGACAAAGCAAAGGGATCTATGCCTGGCCAAGTAGTATTTTACCCTATTTACCCTATTGACCACAAGAAGCTTTTACCCTATTGACCACAAGAAATCAGTGTTAATATTTACTCTTAATAAACGATTATATTCTGGAAATGAGGAAAACATTATTCTGGTTCTTAAAAGTGACCACCCGCCCCTTTTAAATTATTGTCATTAGTTCTTTCTATAATTTGCAGGAATAAGGCAATGAACTTGGTTAAAGGTAGAAGATAAACTAAGCAATGATCCAATTTTGAAGGAGCAAATTTTTAAATTTCCTACTCTTCCTCATATATTTGGTTAATCCTTTTCTCTTCTAATCAAAAGATTTCCCCTCTCCATAATTTTTTTCTAAAAGTAGAAAAATGTGTATCACCATGAATTTTTTCTCTTTTCTATCATCTCTCTAGTTGTTGGAATCTCATGTATTTCATCACATATAACAGAACTGACAATCAGCACATTCTCTCCTGCCTCTCCATTACATAACATAATAGTTTTTAAATCAAGGAAGGTAGGATAGGACCAAACACAGAAATGGCTCAAGTCAAATTGGAATGATACTACTATGGACATTGTTTAAAGTAAGTCTCTCTCTCTCTCTCTCTCTCTCTCTCTCTCTCTCACACCACACACACACACACACACACACACGCACCTTTTTCTGGAGCAGGGTTCATGAAGTTTAACTTCCTTATTTTTGATTCAATGACATCTCTAAATGGAATCCCTTTTCAACTTTATTAGTAGGATTAGTCAATTTCTTATCATATACTGTTAAAGTTCATGCTGATGAAGAGAAAAACATGTAAACTGAGAAATCCAAAGATTGAAAACTATTAGTTTTTAAATTATTGACTAAGTTATATCTATTTCTGACCTACTTCTCCTTCACTTACTGCTATAATTAATTTTACATGGTCTCTGTGACCCCAGGGAAGGCACCTTATCCACCTCATAGTCCTAGAGAAACTAACTGCATCTAGTTATATTAAAGCCCAGAGAAAATCTAAGCTCTGCTATCTTCTGACCCAAATAAAAGACTCCCCTGACTTACGTAAACACAATAAACACTTATTGAGAATTGTTTCATCCTGGAGTTTTAAAATTTCTCATCTAAGATTTTATTAGACTCATCATTCACTTATTGTAATGAAGCAAGATGATTTCTTTCAAAAAGTTTGTTCCCAGTGAGAACACAATTATTAAATACCATCATCACTGATAATAATTAAATCCTATTATCTCAGTTTTAAGCCCTAGCGAATCAACTCCTAAGAGAAGGAAAAAGAATATAGTGAATGACTCACTTGACCTGGAACACAGCAAGAGGGGCTAAAGTTTGGACTTAAGGCCTCTTGGGGTAGGGAGTGCAGAATGGTGTTCCTTTCTTGCAAACTTTTACCAAATGTTTGCAAAGAGAATTACCACAGAATAAGGACTAAGAATGTTAAGAGTGAAATTCAAAGTGGATTCAAAGGAAATGTCACAGAGAATAAGCCATTAGGAGAACTTGCATGTTAGACACTCTGTTTATGTAGCAGCTCAGTTCTGGGCAACTTCTTAAGCCCCCAGGAAAGACTAAGTTAGGGCTTAGAGAAATTAACTTACTTACCAGACAATTATATGCCAATTATTCTTGAACATAGTATTTCAAACATTGGCACACCTCCTAGATATAGGCACATTTTTTTATCTATACTGGTCTATCTTTTTTTAGGTAGTTGGGAGAAAGAGAAACCTACATACATGTGCATGCCTTGTTTGTTTGTGTGTGTGTGTGTGTGTGTGTGTGTGTGTGTGTGTATGTGCGTGTATACATATATGGAGGAGAAAAGTGAGTGAGAATCTGTTTACTGAATGTTGGTAAATATTTGCCTGCAGTTCATTTTAACTCAGCTGCTTAAAGTGCACAGTAATTAGCCTGGCCGCCTTGAGGGTAATTGTAAATGAAAATGCCTGGACTAAGATTGCTCTGATGAGCAGGAGAGGTAATCAAACTTGTGAAGTTGGCAAAATTGACTCTAGGTGAACAGGGAAAGAAAAATACAATTTTTGCTTGCTAGAGACATAAAAGCAAAACATCCTCAAAGAGTAAAAACACTGTTAATTTGTGTAATCTTGAGTACAACCTTTACTAAAGTAATCACAGGACCTCTCATGACTGCACAAAGTTAGAACAACAGTAATAATATTATAATGTTTATTGATTTGAAATGGAAAAGGTGAATTTTTAAAGGTTTTTTTCTGTGTTCCCATCATTTCCTTATCTAATTTGAGCTCCTTAGATTTTAGATTGCTTAGATTGTTGTTCTCTTCATTTTCATAGGATTGTGGAATTGTATACTCAAAATTTAAGTAGAGTTAGAGGGATAGCTTATTGGCGGTTGGGAAAAGGAGAGAGAGAGACAGAGAGAGAGAGTTATAGAAGTATTTCTATGGCAGTGGTAGGGAAGAGATCAACTTAATCCAGTTGATCATTTTAAATCTCTCTTCCACTTCTTGGTAGGCACCAATTAGGTAGCAGAAATAGCTAAGGGCAGGGATAAATAGGAAATTAATCTCTACATTGATTTTCATGCCTCTAGATTGTACGTCATGCATGTTTTCAGGGAAATGCAATTTCTAACAACAATGAGATATTAGCTCACGACATATCGGCACACACACAAAGAATAAAACAAGTGCCGTGTTGATGCCAGAAACAGAACTGTCATCCAATGTTGGTACGAATAGCAACTGGTTTAACTTGGAAAACAACATGGACATGTCTCAAAAAAACTAACAACTGAGCTTCCATACAAGCAGGCAGTTATGTCTTGGCACCTACCTCAACATCCCCTGCACCATTTTGAAAAGGTGTTTATATATTTTTATGCAAAAGTATTCACATTAACCAAGATAAGTGTATGGCCCAATTGTCCAAGAACAGATGGAAGGATGAAGGAATTGTTTTATATATATAAATATTATATATAATATATGTATATAAATATATATTTATTTATATATAAAATATATATAAAACAATTCCTATATCCTGTCATCTGTTCTTAGACAATTAGCCATACACTTATATATAATATTAAATATATATTTAATAAATACATACATGCGTATAAAATATATTTAATACATATTTATTTTCCTGGAGCAAGCAGATGCCCTTGGGCTCTACTAGTATGAGACAGGATGTATGGAGATGTTACTGTGCCCACTCAAGCAAATTGATGATGAACGGAAGACAGTGATACAGTGATGCATATTAAATTTATACATACATACAACATACATAAAACATAAAATGCTATATAGTTATAAAAATGATGAAATCATGGCATTTGTTCCCATATGTATTTAACTAGAAGATAGTGTGTAGAGTAAAATCACTCAGAATGAGAGGAACTAAGAATTAAATTCATCAGAATGAGGGGAACAGAAAGAGAATGATCTCTCTCTTTTATATAGACTGTAAGGCATCATAGTAAAGGAGTAACAAGTGAAAGAAGGTGACAAAATCTGGCACTTGGCATATAGAACTAACATACCAAACAGTGTGTGGGCTGGTGGTGAATATGAGGGCACTATGGAACATTGTTGGAGAGATGCAGAGACTCTGATGGAGGGCGGCATTGGAATGGTCTATGTATAAAACTTTAACAGTGCTGTCATTCATAGTTCCTCAATAAAAAGTGAAAAAACTATCATAGAGGTATAGAGAGAGAAGCTACAAGTTAGACACAAGATGAGGGCTACTACAAGAGTATCCCATCTGCACAGCAGAGCCTGGCAAGCTACTTGTTTTTGATATGCCAAAAACGAGTAACAATTATAGACCTCATGCCCATGACCTGAGGGAAAGATTTGAGGCTCTTCATTTTCCTAGAGTGAGCAGATGCCCTTGGGCTATACTAGCATGTGACATGACATATGGAGATGTTACTGGTGTCTGGTTGAGCAAATCGATAACCAACTGGAAGACAAATGATACAAGTGAATTGACTATGGAGTAGCAAGGTATGTCAGCTTTGATATTAGAAAAAAACTCCAAAATCTGACTTTATAGCAAGAAAGAATAGGTCCTGGTTCTTTAAATGAGGCAGATTCATGTACACTGGGCCAAGTGATGTTTTCTCTATTCCCCCAGGGTTTTCTTCTCTTTACTATTTTCTGTCCCTTGCTTTTCACAATCTGATGCCAGTACTCTCTCTGATGCCTGTGGAGCCACTCTTTATTTTCAGATCATTGAAATCATCTCTTTGATGCTGCTTCTTCTGCACATCCATATTTTGTCTCCAGATTTCTTGAGCTAGAGTAATTTTTTGAACTTCCTCAGTGTAAACATTTTGTTGATGATCTCAAGCACTTGACTGTGCACTCTACATAGCATCTATTTTACAAGAGAATAATTAAGCTTGAAGGACGCCAATCCTCCTGAGGCTGTGGCACATACGTTTCCATTGATGTACCTACCAGAGCTGATAAGTAATCTTCATAGAGATAATAGACCTCATAGGGAGAGTTGTTGAGCTTACTTTACAAATTGTCAAAAGAAAGGCTCTTAAATTGTAATCATCTGATTGACTTTCTGAGGTTATTTAGAGATTTTGTCAATAGTAGTCAAGAATCTGAGGTGAACCTGCCTTATTATGCATTTTCGCTTTTTGAGTCATACCCGGAAATGCTCAGGGGTTCACTCCTGGCTCTGCACTCAGTAATCACTCCTGGCGGTGCTTAGGGGACCATATGTGATGCCGAGGATTGAACCTGCGCTGGCACAGGACGGCTGCATGCAAGGCAAACACCCTTCCCGATGGGCTATCACTCCGGCCCCTTATTATGCATTTTTGATACTCAAACTCCACCCACTGTAGAAAAGTGCATAGTTTACCTAAAGGTAAGCAGATATTCCAGGGCATTTAAGAAACTTACATCTTTCCATGCCTGGCATCCCATATGGTCTCCCTGAGCACTGCCAGGAGTAATTCCTGAATGCAGAGACAAAAGTTATCCCTCAGCATTTCTGAGTGTGACCCAAAACAAACAGCTTCCCCCAGAGAAAAGAAACTTACATAATAACATTTCAATTTGTCTTTTTTTTCCTCATCAAATATTCCCCGGAGTGCTGCCAGGGATTATTCCTGAGCACAGATCCAGGAGTGATCCCTGAGTACTGCTGAGTATGGGCCTCCTCAACAAATATAATTTGAGTCCTATGTACAATGATCTTATATCACTGTCTTCCCATTGTTCATCGATTTGCTCGAGTGGGCACTAGTAACATCTCCATTAGTCCTGTCACAAGCAAGTGTAACCCAAGGGCATCTGCTTGCTCCGGGGACAGGAGGAGCCCGAAACCATTCTTCAGGTCATGGAACGAGGTCAATAATTGTTACCAGTTTTTGGCATAACAGGTAAATAAAACACGGGTAGCTTTCCAGGCTCTGCCGTGTAGGTGGGACTCAGTAGAAGGCTCTCAGCTCGAGGCATTTACTGATGAAACTTACAGGGGAATGATCAGGTTTTCTCTTGGGCGGAGCTCTGAGGAACTATGGAGTCTGGATGTGAGAATGACTGACTGCATGGTGTGTGGTTTGCTCTGGCTTCTTGATAAGCTTACTGGTACCAGTTTGAACCTAATCTAGAAGTGTACACAATGTATAAAATATGAAGTGACCTGGATGAGCAATATTTCAGTCTATTACCAGTTATAAGAACAATTGTTTTGAATGATAATTTAGAAAGAGGTAAAATAAAAAAGGATATCATTCATTATGGTCATTGTGATAATAAGTTGACCAAGTCTATAAAACCATAGCTCTAAGTATGTGATAAAGTAATAAATAAAGCTATGTATCATGGAAATACTGTGCTTTGTATTATCACATACAAATATCACATACATACACGTAGTCCCCAATACTTAATTTAAAAACAGATCCATTTGTTGTAAGTAAACATATCCCTCAATCCAAACTAGTTTCTTTGTAGAGACAAAAATTTAAAAGTTTAGAAGTACATGACAAATCAAAGGAGGAATATTAAAAATGCACATTAGGGGAGATGGAGGGTTTTCGAGCACCCAGTGGTTATTCAGGCTTGGTCCTGACCCTGTAATCAGGTTATTACTCCTGGCTGAGTTAAGGGGACCATACTGGGTTGCAGGAATCCAAATCTGATTTGCCACATGTAAGAGAAGTGCTGTTACCTCTGTATTATCATTTCTCCTGCCCCTTCCAATGCAACAAAATTTACTTAAAAACAAAGAAACAAATATATAAAAACACTGCAGAGATGCAAGACAGAATATAGAAGTAAAGCAAGACATTTCAAGAAAATTTTGTTACCCACAAATTCAGATGTTAAAATTCTAACTTTTTAGGATGATGGCATTACATGGTAGATAACTAGGAGTTAAATCATGATGGTGAAGTTTTCACAAATGTATTTTCCCATTATCTTTCAAAAAAAGTTTAAGTGATCAAGAAACAAGATTGTAACTTTGAAGATGTGAGTCTGTCTTCTTTTTTAATCTGTCTGCTTGCAGCTAATAAAGCTTTCTCTAATTATCCTCATGGCTCTGCATAGGATTCAACCTGATTTGGCAATGGAATCATATCTTTATGGTATATACTAGTTGCTGGCCTACCCCTCTCTACCTATGTAACTGGAAGTTTACAATCTATTTTGGCAGAAAGTTTATTCTATAAAGAAGAAAAAAGTGTACTATATCAACATTCAAAAGAAAGAAAGAAAAGGTGGGGACAGGAGCATTAGTACAGTGGGTAGGGTGTTTGCCTTGTATGGTGCTAATTGTATTATGAGACTGAATTTAATACACATGGTCCTTCCAGCCCCATCAGGAGTGATCCCTGAGCACAGAGTCAAAAGATTTATCCCTAAGTAACACTGCTATATAATACTTAGATGTTGGATACAGGCTCTTATGGATAATTTTTGTGGCCTCAAACCCACAAAAACAAAATGAATAAAAATTAAACAAACGATTGGTCTGTGAAGGTATACACTAATAGCATCCTAGTTACTTAAGTAAAAGCACTTTTGTACCTAGAAAAACCATATCTCTATAGCCAAAATATTTATAAACATGTTTATGAGGATAAAAGGTTTTGTGGGTCTGCTGGTAAATTTTCACATTTAGTCTTCACGACCTTTAGAGTGCTCCAGTAGATCTTTCACACACAGAAACGGGGGGGAGATGGTTGGTGGGTGGACAGATGATATAGTGTTGAATAGCTACGTCACACATATGAGACTCCCTGGGTTTCATTCCTGACACCAGAAATGAAAATGGGAATACCAGTTACACTTGAGTTTCGTATAAACAATAAAAGTTTTATTTTATTATTATAAGCATATTCCATAAACTATGTGCAGTAGAGTAATATAGTTTATCAAATATGTGTAACGAATACTTGAGGTAGCCTTATGCTACAAACTATTCATTTATTTTCTGATAATCTTCAGGAACCTGACTTGATCACTTGATCACTTGAATCCCGTATTCATCGATTTGCTCGAGCGGGCGCCAGTAACATTTCCATTGGACCCTATCACGCGCCAATGTAGCCCAATGGCATCTGGTTGATTCAGGAATATGAAGAGCCTCAAACCGCTCCTTCAGGGTCTTAACAAGGAAGTCTGACCATCTTGTAGGTGGGCGGCCACGTGATCTTTTGACATCCCGTGGGATCCAGTCGGTAACGGCTCTAGTCCAGCGGTTGTCTCCAAATCGCATTACATGTCCAGCCCATCTGATTTTCGATGCCTTGGCAAACGAGACAGCGCCCCTGATTCTGGAATAGCGACGGAGGTCAGAACTCCGGATTCCTTCTCTCACTTGAGTGAGACGTGATATTCCAAGCATAGCTCTTTCGATGCCTCTCTGGGAGACCCGAATAGCATTCTCATCCTGCTTTCGTAGGGCCCAGGTCTCTGAGGCGTATGTTAATGCAGGGAGAACGGTGGAGTCGAAGAGATGTGCCCGGAGCCGGAGGTTCTTTGTCCTTTTAGCTATTTCTTCGATGCCTTTGAAGGCATTCCATGCCGCTTCTTCCTCCTGCGCAGCTCAGGTTTTAGGTCGCTCATCATGTTGACTTCTCGACCTAGGTACACATAACTGCTGCATTCAGAGATGTTTGTTCCATTGAGAGTGAATGGGGCCTCTGGAACTAGTTCATTTCTCATGAACATAGTTTTCTTCAGATTCAGCTGTAGACCTACCTTTCCACATTCTCGGTCAAAGTCAGCCAGCATTTGTGCCGCTTGGCTAATGTTTGGTGTTATTAGAACGATGTCATCAGTGGAGGTGGTGTAGTTGCCGACCATCTATCTTCACTCCCATTCCTTCCCATTCTAATTGTCGCATGATGTTCTCGAGGGTGGCACTGAAGAGTTTTGGTGAGATGGTATCACCCTGTCGAACCCCCCTTTGACATCAATGATCACTTCTTTGTAGAATGGTGAGATCCTGGTGGTGAATCCGTAATACAGCTCACGAAGGATCTTGATGTATTGGGTTTGAACACCCTGTTTGACTAGGGCTTCGATGACTGCTTCAGTCTCCACAGAATCAAAGGCTTTCTGTAAATCAATGAACGTGAGACAGAGTGGCATCTTGTACTCCCTACAAACCTCAATGAGCTTGGTTACTGTGTGGATATGGTCGATTGTGCTGAATCCTTTCCGAAACCTGCTTGCTCGCATGGTTGTCCTTCATCTAGTGTTCTGCTAATCCTGTTCAGGATGACTCGTGTAAACAGCTTGTAGATGACAGACAACAGGCAGATGGGGCGATAGTTGCCGATGTCGTGAATGTCTCCCTTCTTGAACAGTAGAACTGTCCTGCTGGTTTTCCATTGGGAGGGCACCTTGCATTCGACAGGTAGCGTGAAGAGCCGAGCTAGTGTATTGATGAGTACCGACGGCAGATTCTTCAGATGTTCGGGTCTGACTTTGTCTGGGCCTGGTGCTGTTCCCTTCTTTACCGACGAGATGGCATGTCGGATTTCAGAAGGGAGAACGTTGGGAATGACATATCCATCCTGTGGAATTTGGTATGTGGGCAGGTGGATGTGGCTATCAAAGAGATTTGAGTAGAAGTCCTGGATAATCTTCTCCATTGCCTTTCTGGAAGATGTGATAGATCCATCAGGGCGTCGGAGGGCAGTCATCTTGGTCTTATAGTTGGCGAAGGACAGGCGGGCAGTGCGAATACTTTTCCCGGCTTCTGCTGCATCTTCCAGTATTTCTGCTCTTCTGTCTTTGAGGTCTGCTTTTATCGCTTCTCTGCACTGTTTAGCAAGCTTGACGTTAGCATTTGGTCTCCTGAGGCTCGCGCCTTGCCACGTTGGCGAATGAGCTCAAGAGTTTCTGAAGACAAGCCGCCCTTTTGTGTCTTTCTCTCTCTCGGCATTCTTCGCACAATCATGGAGGTGCTGAACCAGTCGGTTGTATTCTTCATCGATGTCATCAATGATGGTATCTTCCCATGTTGCCGCAATGGTGCCAAAGAGTTCCCAGTTGGTGGTCGCTCTGGGAGTTCTCTCTTCTTAAACTTTGCAGCCTTTTCTCCCCGCTATGGAAGTAGAATTTTGCACGAAGGAGACGGTGGTCCGATCCTGTCTGGAATTTGGGGACGACAGCAACATCGGTCAGACAAAACCGCCGATTGAAGATGATGTGGTCAATTTCATTGTGGAACTGTCCGCCAGGAGATTCCCATGTCCAACGTTCGCTTCAGCCTTCTGAAACTGTGAGTTCCCATGAATAGTCTTGGTGGACATGATGAACTTCAGATAGTCTCTCACCCTGTTCGCTCCATTCTAGGCCATGGGTCCCGATGTGGAGTTCTTCAGCCGATCTTCTCGGTCCTATCTTGGCATTAAAATCACCGACTATGATCTTGTAGAAGGTGTGATCTTTTTTTATAGAACTCCTCCAATTCCATGTAGAATTTCTCAATTTCATCTTCTTTGTATGTGGATGTTGGTGCATAGACAATGAAGATAGAAATTGCTGGCAGTGGGCCACATCTCCTCAAGTGTAATCGCCCTATTCGGTTTGTTAGGCATTCAAATGAATCAATGTTGACAGCCATGTTCGTGTTGACAAGGACACCAACGCCACCGACGCCTCTTTTCATCACATGTTCCAAGGAACAATTCTTCTCCGGTGTCAAATACAGCATGATGCGACTGACGCCTCCTCGTCTCAGTCAGACCAATGATGTCGTATTTGATCTTTCTTGCTTGCAGCATCAGATCCTCAATATATGCTTCCCCGATGCCAGTGTACGCGCATTGAAAGTACAGACAGTCATTTTAGTCCTTCTTCGCTTTGGCAGCCTAGGACAGCCGTGAAATTTTATCAGGCACTGCTTGTTTGCCTTTCTTACTGCTGCCGTATTATGGGCTCTTTCGGGGTCAGGAAAATAAACATTTTTGTTACTGGATTTGGCATATCGAACACGCATCGGACAGCTTGCCAGGCTCTGCCATGCGGGCGCTATATTCTCATTACTTTGTGGGGCCTCTCAGAGGGGTGGGTAGAATATTTGTGGTAATTTGAGGTAAATGCGTCAAGAGAGGCAGCGCGCGCAACAGGGAAAGCTGGTTTCTGCTCTGCCGGGTGTACCTGTGTCTTAGGCTCAAGCATTCCTGGGCTTGAAATACTCTCCTCTGAAGGGCGGGTCTCTGCAGGGTGGGTCCTTGTAGGCTGGGTTTCTGACAAGCTGGGCTGGAGACTGGATTAATCTGTGGGCTGGAGACTGGATTAATATGCTGGGGGAGATCTTACCAGCTGCAGAGTGTGGATTGTGACACAGATCGCTGCCAGCAAGGTGTGGGGGTTTCTCTGGGCTCCTCCGAGGCTCCATCGGGATGGTGGACTCGGGTCGGAAGTTGCTCTCGTGGGTCCATGGAATGCAGGGGGTTCAACGGGGAAAGCTGGTTTCTGCTCTGCCGGGTGTACCTGTGTCTTAGGCTCAAGCATTCCTGGGCTTTGAAATACTCTCCTCTGAAGGGCGGGCTCTGCAGGGCGGGTCCTTGTAGGCTGGGTTTCTGACAAGCTGGGCTGGAGACTGGATTAATCTGTGGGCTGGAGACTGGATTAATATGCTGGGGGAGATCTTACCAGCTGCAGAGTGTGGATTGTGACACAGATCACTGCCAGCAAGGTGTGGGGGTTTTCTCTGGGCTCCTACGAGGCTCCATCTGGATGGTGGACTCCGGTCGGAAGTTGCTCTCGTGGGTCCATGGAATGCAGGGGGGGGTTCAACGGGGAAAGCTGGTTTCTGCTCTGCCGGGTGTACCTGGGCGTCTTAGGCTCAAGCATTCCTGGGCTTGAAATACTCTCCTCTGAAGGGCGGGTCTCTGCAGGGCGGGTCCTTGTAGGCTGGGTTTCTGACAAGCTGGGCTGGAGACTGGATTAATCTGTGGGCTGGAGACTGGATTAATATGCTGGGGGAGATCTTACCAGCTGCAGAGTGTGGATTGTGACACAGATCGCTGCCAGCAAGGTGTGGGGGTTTCTCTGGGCTCCTCCGGAGGCTCCATCGGGATGGTGGACTCCGGTCGGAAGTTGCTCTCGTGGTCCATAGAATGCAGGGGGTTCAACGGGAAAGCTGGCTT
>JAJIBD010021322.1:0-30288 GCA_021461705.1 Cryptotis parvus | reverse complement strand
TATATATATATATATATATATATATATATATATATATATATATCACTTGATCACTTGAATCCCGCTTATTCATCGATTTGCTCGAGCGGGTGCCAGTAACATTTCCATTGGACACTATCACGTGCCAATGTAGCCCAATGGCATCTGTTTGATTCAGGAATATGAAGAGCCTCAAACCGTTCCTTCAGGGTCTTAACAAGGAAGTCTGACCATCTTGTAGGTGGGCAGCCACGTGATCTTTTGACATCCCATGGGATCCAGTCAGTAACGGCTCTAGTCCAGCGGTTGTCTCCAAATCGCATTACATGTCCAGCCCATCTGATTTTCGATGTCTTGGCAAACGAGACAGCGTCCCTGATTCTGGAATAGCGACGGAGGTCAGAACTCCGATTCCTTCTCTCTCTCACTTGAGTGAGACGTGATATTCCAAGCATAGCTCTTTCGATGCCTCTCTGGGAGACCCAAATAGCATTCTCATCCTGCTTCTCGTAGGGCCCAGGTCTCTGAGGCGTATGTTAATGCAGGGAGAATGGTGGAGTCGAAGAGATGTGCCCGGAGCTGGAGGTTCTTTGTCCTTTTTAGCTATTTCTTCGATGCCTTTGAAGGCATTCCATGATGCTCTCTTCCTCCTGGGCGCAGCTCAGGTTTTAGGTCGCTCATCATGTTGACTTCTCGACCTAGGTACACATAACTGCTGCATTCAGAGATGTTTGTTCCATTGAGAGAGAATGGGGCCTCTGGAACTAGTTCATTTCTCATGAACATAGTTTTCTTCAGATTCAGCTGTAGACCTACCTTTCCACATTCTCGGTCAAAGTCAGCCAGCATTTGTGCCGCTTGGCTAATGTTTGGTGTTATTAGAACGATGTCATCAGCGAAGCGGAGGTGGTGTAGTTGCCGACCATCTATCTTCACTCCCATTCCTTCCCATTCTAATTGTCTCATGATGTTCTCGAGGGTGGCACTGAAGAGTTTTGGTGAGATGGTATCACCCCTGTCGAACCCCTCTTTTGACATCAATGATCACTTCTTTGTAGAATGGTGAGATCCTGGTGGTGAATCCGTAATACAGCTCACGAAGGATCTTGATGTATTGGGTTTGAACACCCTGTTTGACTAGGGCTTCGATGACTGCTTCAGTCTCCACAGAATCAAAGGCTTTCTGTAAATCAATGAACGTGAGACAGAGTGGCATCTTGTACTCCCTACAAACCTCAATGAGCTTGGTTACTGTGTGGATATGGTCGATTGTGCTGAATCCTTTCCGGAAACCTGCTTGCTCGCATGGTTGTCCTTCATCTAGTGTTCTGCTAAACCTGTTCAGGATGACTCGTGTAAACAGCTTGTAGATGACAGACAACAGGCAGATGGGGCGATAGTTGCCGATGTTGTGAATGTCTCCCTTCTTGAACAGTAGAACTGCCCTGCTGGTTTTCCATTGGGAGGGCACCTTGGATTCGGACAGGTAGCGTGTGAAGAGCCGAGCTAGTGTATTGATGAGTACCGACGGCAGATTCTTCAGATGTTCGGGTCTGATTTTGTCTGGGCCTGGTGCTGTTCCCTTCTTTACCGATGAGATGGCATGTCGGATTTCAGAAGGGAGAACATTGGGAATGACATATCCATCCTGTGGAATTTGGTATGTGGGCAGGTGGATGTGGCTATCAAAGAGATTTGAGTAGAAGTCCTGGATAATCTTCTCCATTGCCTTTCTGGAAGATGTGATAGATCCATCAGGGCATCGGAGGGCAGTCATCTTGGTCTTATAGCGGTGAAGGACAGGCGGGCAGTGCGAATACTTTTCCCGGCTTCTGCTGCATCTTCCAGTATTTCTGCTCTTCTGTCTTTGAGGTCTGCTTTTATCGCTTCTCTGCACTGTTTAGCAAGCTTGGACGTTAGCATTTGGTCTCCTGAGGCTCGCGCCTTGCCACGCTGGCGAATGAGCTCAAGAGTTTCTGAAGACAAGCGTCCTTTTGTGTCTTTCTCTCTCTCGGCATTCTTCGCACAATCATGGAGGTGCTGAACCAGTCGGTTGTATTCTTCATCGATGTCATCAATGATGGTATCTTCCCATGTTGCCGCAATGGTGCCAAAGAGTTCCCAGTTGGTGGTCGCTCTGGGAGTTCTCTTCTTAAACTTTGCAGCTTTTTCTCCCCGTTGAGGGAAGTAGAATTTTGCACACAGGAGACGGTGGTCCGATCCTGTCTGGAATTTGGGGACGACAGCAACATCGGTCAGACAAAACCGTCGATTGAAGATGATGTGGTCAATTTCATTGTGGAACTGTCCGCCAGGAGATTCCCATGTCCAACGCTTTCGCTTCAGCCTTCTGAAACTGTGAGTTTCCATGAATAGTCTTGGTGGACATGATGAACTCAGATAGTCTCTCACCCTGTTCGTTCCATTCTAGGCCATGGGTCCCGATGTGGAGTTCTTCAGCCGATCTTCTCGGTCCTATCTTGGCATTAAAATCACCAACTATGATCTTGTAGAAGGTGTGGATCTTTTTTTATAGAACTCCTCCAATTCCATGTAGAATTTCTCAATTTCATCTTCTTTGTATGTGGATGTTGGTGCATAGACAATGAAGATAGAAATTGCTGGCAGTGGGCCACATCTCCTCAAGTGTAATCGTCCTATTCGGTTTGTTAGGCATTCAAATGAATCAATGTTGACAGCCATGTTCGTGTTGACAAGGACACCAACGCCACCAATGCCTCTTTTTCATCACATGTTCCAAGGAACAATTCTTCTCCGGTGTCAAATACAGCATGATGCGACTGACGCCTCCTCGCTCTCAGCTCAGACCAATGATGTCGCATTTGATCTTTCTTGCTTGCAGCATCAGATCCTCAATATATGCTTCCGATGCCAGTGTACGTGCATTGAAAGTACAGACAGTCATTTTAGTTCTTCTTCGTTTTGGCAGCCTAGGACAGCCGTGAAATTTTATCAGGCACTGCTTGTTTGCCTTTCTTACTGCTGCCGTATTAAGGGCTCTCTTTCGGGTCAGGAAAATAAACATTTTTGTTACTGGATTTGGCATATCGAACACGCATTGGACAGCTTGCCAGGCTCTGCCATGCGGGCACTATATTCTCATTACTTTGTGGGGCCTCTCAGAGGGGTGGGTAGAATATATGTGGTAATTTGGAGGTAAATCATGCGCGCTGCACAGGCAGCCGCGCTAACGGGAAAGCTGGTTTCTGCTCTGCCGGGTGTACCTGTGTCTTCGGCCCAAGCATTCCTGGGCTTGAAATACTCTCCCTCTGAAGGGCGGGTCTCTGCAGGGCGGGTCCTTGTAGGCTGGGTTTCTGACAAGCTGGGCTGGAGACTGGATTAACCTGTGGGCTGGAGACTGGATTAATATGCTGGGGGGGAGATCTTACCAGCTGCAGAGTGTGGATTGTGACACAGATCGCTGCCAGCAAGGTGTGGGTGTTTCTCTGGGCTCCTCCGAGGCTCCATCGGGATGGTGGACTCGGGTCGGAAGTTGCTCTCGTGGGTCCATGGAATGCAGGGGGTTCAACGGGAAAGCTGGTTTCTGCTCTGCCGGGTGTACCTGTGTCTTAGGCTCAAGCATTCCCTTGGTTTGAAATACTCTCCTCTGAAGGACGGGTCTCTGCAGGGCGGGTCCTTGTAGGCTGGGTTTCTGACAAGCTGGGCTGGAGACTGGATTAACCTGTGGGCTGGAGACTGGATTAATATGCTGGGGGGAGATCTTACCAGCTGCAGAGTGTGGATTGTGACACAGATCGCTGCCAGCAAGGGTGTAGGTGTTTCTCTGGGCTCCTCCGAGGCTCCATCGGGATGGTGGACTCGGGTCGGAAGTTGCCTTCGTGGTCCATGGAATGCAGGGGGTTCAACGGGAAAGCTGGTTTCCTGCTCTGCCGGGTGTACCATAGAAGGGCAAGTTATCTGGAAATTGTTAGTGGACCTTTTTCAACTGGCTTTGCAAAAAATCTGTTTCTGCCTTGAATCCGTTGGTCTCTGTACCTGTCTGAATTTCGCGAGTCACAGTTTCTCTGACTTCCTTGTTGGGTCTCTCCCTCTCCTCCCTCTTTCTTGTAGTTGCGGCTATGACTGGAGGATGGGAACCACACTCTTGTTGTGTTGTTCCAACACACTCTTGGTATAGTGTTCTGTCGGGAACGCCGCCGGGGTCCCTGACAGTGTCAGGACAGAGGTTGTCTTCTACCTCCGAGGATGCCGGGAGAAAGATGAAAACTCACGAGTCCGGGTGCAGTTCCAAAAATGGCTTTTATTAGTACAAAAGCTCTTTCACAGCACTCCAATATAATGAACAAACTCTAGCTCTGGTCTGAACTTAGACCATACAAAAGAGCCTAAGTCTCCCACCAAAGAGAGAGGATGTCACCCGAGCTGAGTCCTACCCAGAAGGAGCAAAAAGGCCAAAGAGCAAAAGGCCAAAGCCAAAAGCCAAAAGCTGCAGGAACCAAAAGCTGAAGGCTGAGGGAACCAAAAGGCAAAAGGTCAACCAATTATGAACACCTTTGTAATTGTATGCTTCACTGTGGTATAATAAAAAAAAAAATTTTAAAAAAGAGTCAGGCTGGAGAATAATTGTCGAAAGTCTATTACAATCCACAACATGTAAGAGAGGGAAGAGATAAAGAGAGAGAAAGAGAAAGAGAGATGAGATGTAGAACCTGCCACGAAGGCAGGCCAGGGAAAAGGGGAGGGAATCGGGGACATTGGTGGTGGGAAATGGGCACTGGTGGAGGGATGGGTGCTGGAACCCATATATATATATGAGCAGGGAAAACGATATATGTATCATATATATGATATATATATATATATATATGAGCAGCGAAAATGATATATATATATATTGTTGTTTGTTGTCGTTGTTGTTGTTGTTGATCTATCCTTTTACCCTAAAGATTCATTTCAATTTCTGTGTAACTCTATGAAGCCTTGGGAGATGGTCTCCTTCTGACATGTCAGTTGAAAGGACAGGTACTATTTAGGCCAGGAGTCAATTTTCTGGTCTAGATGTGAGTCCAGGTTTTACATTCAAAGCCAAGGGTTTTTGTACCACATAGCCAAGGGGTTTTGTACCACAAGGGTTGTTGTTGTTGTTGTTGTTGTTGATCTATCCTTTTACCCTAAAGATTCATTTCACTGTCTGTGTAACTCTATGAAGCCTTGGGAGATGGTCTCCTTTTTTATTCATCATTTTTACCTATTTGTTTTAAACAATCATATTTTTTCGGGGTCCAGGGCCCCTGGCACGAAACAGGGAGACCTAGATCTTGCAGAATTTCATCCCTGCATAAAATGGAGAGGGATGGACTTGGGAGAAACTCTGCCCTGCTGCTGCTGCTAAGAAGGGAAAGAAAGAAAGACACCAACGCAACAGGGAGTTCTGGATAGCAGTTTAAGCCTTTTATACAATATTTGGGTGGGGGGGGGGTACAAGCACAAATCACGGGGCATTTGCAAGCTCCTGGGCCATTGCAACAGATAACAATCACAGATTTAGCATTTGCAAGGTAACATTTGCAAGGTATCAATCATTGATTTACGTATTCCTATGATCAGAAGACCAGGCACATCCTGCCTCACCTAAGATGTAAATCATTTGCCTCCCAGTCTCCCATTGAATAAGCACAGATGTCTTTCATGTGGGTGTAAACTCTTGAGCATCCAGAAGCTCCACTGCCCTGAGAACAGGATGCATCTCTGGGCCCCATTCCCCAGGGCCTTACAGTGGAAAGTGCCAGGCCCCAATACTAGCTACTTAGAGCCCAACAAGTTTCAAATAGAAAATAGCTTTTTGTGGGCCAGAACAACAGTCCTTTGGGTAGGGCATTTGCCTTGCACGTGGCCGGACTGTGTCGGCCTGGGTTCGATCCCGGGCATCCCATATGGTCCCCTGAGCACTGCCAGGAGTAATTCCTGAGTGCAGAGCCAGGAGTAACCCCTGAGCATCGTCGGGTGTGACCCAGAAAAGCAAAGAAAAAGAAAATATCTTTTGGGGAGGAATTTAGATGAGAGTTACTCTGAGGACCTGGTCTCCATTCTGCCCCTAGCCTATCACAGACTTTGGGGGCAATTATTTTTTTTTAGTCTTTTGATTCCAGTTTTTCATGAATAAAGTCAGATTGCTAATTCAATTTCTCCTATCGTTTCTTTCAGCTTTCACTTTTAAACCTACATGATGAGAGTCCAAATTTCTTTATATAAGACTGCCATATATTTTAATTGTTTATTTTTAAAGATATGAGATCACTAGACCTTTAACTCTTTTCTAAAACTGATATTTAAGAAAATGAAGCCACAGAGGGATTAAAAAAATTATAGTTACATATGTATATATATAATTTTTTTTTGTTTGCTTTTTTGGGTCACACCCGGCAATGCTCAGTGGTTTCTCCAGGCTCTGCACTCAGGAATTACTCCCTGGCGGTACTTGGGGATCATATGGGATGCCTGGGATCAAACCTGGGCTGGCATGGGCCCTCCGCATGCAAGGCAAATGCCCTACCCGCTGGGCTATTGTCTCGATCCAGCATATGTATATATATATGCATATATATGTAAGATATTTCTCATAAAGAAGTAAAACTTAGTTTTTTCTCCGCTTTCTGTTGCATCTTGTTATCCAAAAGACTGGTAAATGGAAGAAACAGAGAGTCAGGTATAAAGTCTGTAAACTGCTAACATTTAATTTTGTTTCAAAGAACATTTCATTGAAAATGATTAAATCACTTTTCTAAAAAATGACAGGATGCATCATCTGTCGGGAAGGAAGTGTGTTTTGGTTGCCACTTCAGAACTTCTGTTAAGATTGTCCAAGGCATGTGTTAGGAGAGGAAGACACACTTCCTAGGTCACAGAGCATTTGCTGCTGAACATATGCTCCAGCACAATGGCATACATCTCCAGCTTCTTATTACATAGTGATCTGAATATTTTATGGTATTCTGAACGGTAAGATAATTGATGATGGAAAACTGGAGAAAAGGACCGATAGCTTTTTTTTTGTTGGTAGCATTTTTTCACATTGTCAATTAAATGCTTGTCATGTGGAAAATGAAAAATATTTATTGCTACAGCAGACATCAGGACAGACCTTCAACCAAAGTGCAGTGCACGTGAGAAGGCGCAGATATGCACCTTCCACAATAACTCACTGCTCTTTTCTGTGAGTTGGAAGCCCCGCTGTTTCGATTTAGCAATCAGGATTGGATTTGCTTAAGTAATTTTAAGTTTATTATAAGTGTTAATATGTTTTTACAGATATTTAAGGGCAATTGTTAAATGAAATATTAATTGCGGCCTCAAATCATTTTGGCGGGTGGCAGATTATAAAATAATTTACAGTATTAAAATACGTATTTATGTGCAATGTAGTAAAAAGAGTGGTGCTCTAATCCAAATAATGGGGAGGGGGTTAAGATGTTTATCAACTGCAAATATGAACTATTTTATTTGCTGGAATTATTTAAGTAGTTTACTATACTATCACAGTTTACTATACTTTCGCACCGTGTCTTGCACTCCAACTTTGGTAAGGTTCGCATTTCTCTGGTAATCAATGCATTATACTCTGCATATCCTCCTCAGTAGACTGCAGGCACGCTGGACAAAGCAGCCATGCCTTCTTGTTTGTATCTGCTTTTGCCAACGCCAAGCACCCGAGTCGACACAGAATGGGAGCTCATATTTGTTTGATGATATTTTCAGAAGGAATTTTTTCTAAAAAAAATCACAGGTGCTTGTATGGTTCATTGGAATTTTGCTTCAAAGTCCTTTAACAATAGGCTCTATCTATATTAATATTCAGCACAATAATAATAATACCAAATGAAAAGCCTCTTTGTCATATTAGAAATTGTCTGATGCAAGTTTGAAACCACAACAAAGAATGTTATGGAAATATATAAATTGCTGTTCTATGAGTTTAGCTTGTGTCAAAACTAATGGGTAGGCAAGTAAAATTTCAATCAGAAAACTTTTTCATCACCCTGTCAACGGACTTCTTAGTTTTTGAAATCATTTAGACAGTTGCTTTGATAATATTTATGTTCCATGTTTTTGTGCTATTGTCTTATTATAAATGCAATTCTGTTTATTAGCTTATTACACCCCATTTCTATATTTCAAAATCAGTTTTCCTGATCTTTGTATGTACTTGTATTTTAAATATCACATTTTGTTCATTCTTTTCTAGATGTTGTGCTCTCTGCTCAAAGTTTGATGCCAACACAAATTTATATTGCTTTTTCCATGCAGCACATGAAAAAATAGTTTGCTAAATAAACTTTTAAAATAATCTATAGATAGACACTATGCACTAATGATATCCTGAAACATAGCAGCTTCGCCATTCATTCTGGCACTTGTTAGATCACGTACTATAGGTCTGGGCTTTTACAAATTCCTATTATGGTCCTGAAATCAGGGACTGTGGTGGGTTTAATAAGTTCCAGTCTCTTTATAGAAACTAAATTCAAAGACACTGTCATGATTTCTGGAGCAGCAACCGAGGGAAAGAAACGGTTCCATGGGACCCACGCCTTTCTCTAAAATCAACTATTTTTTCTTTCCCAGCTCATTCACCCTAATTACAGAGCATTCATTTTTTTTTGGCAACTGCATTAGAAATGACATCAAAAAATCTTATACCATCAATTTACTTAGATAAAATGTATTTGATTTTTTGGGTCACACACGGCAATGCTCAGGGGTTACTCCTGGTGGTGCTCAGGGGACCATAAGAGATGCTGGGGACCAAACCTAGGTCAGCTGAGTGTAAGACAAATGTCCTACCCACTGGACTATGGTTCCAGTCCCAAAATGTATTTGAAAAGAAAGCTCTGCACCCTACATTTGATAATAAATAATGAATTCCTAAGTGAGATTATTCATATTGAATATATGTGGAGTGTTGAATATAATGTTATTTGCAGATTTTTAATATATCATTGCCTCACCCATATAACCAATTATTCTACCAGATTAAAAGATGGGCATGAGTGCTATATGTTGTTTATTGTTGTAAAACCATTGAAAAGTCTGGGAAATCAATAAAAAAAATTTTCGTTTTAAAAATCTTAAGGGCATTATTGTTATTCTACTACAATAAATGTTTGTATTTATTAAATTTTATTTAAAATTTTGTTTAATAAATTTAAAATAAAATTAAAAAATTTAAATAAAATTAAAATTTTAATTTAATAAATGTATTAATTTAAAAATTATTAAAATTTATTTACATTTTGCATTATTTATTAAACACTTTTATTTATAGAGTTCAATAAGTGTTGAACTCTTTTTAGTAGCAAAACTTCATGAGCTAGTAGTATTTTATACATCACTGCAAACACCAATATAGAAAACAATCAGTCTGCTGCAAAATTAACTACTATGCCTGCCACCAAAGTTAATTGCTTTCATATCCAGGGAGAGGAGTATGTTTTGAAAAATGCTTAATAAATTTATTTTAGTTTTAAGCAGCTAGTTTTTGCTATCTCAAGCAAATTCTATGAAGTCATGAAGGTAAAAGGTAGAAAATTGAGGGCAGTTTTCTGAAATTAACATAAAAATATTTTATGATGATGATCAAAACCTCTAGCATCTATTTTAATAAAATATTAAAAATTATGAAACATGATTATACATATATTTGCTTCAAAATGACTTCAAATTTTGATTTCTCAACACCACAGTAACAGATTAGATTGCTGTTAATACAGTATTTTACTACAACATGTATGTGGACTGGAGCAAAGTAGGGGAAGACGTTATTTTTTGAGTCAAAGGACATAAATCAAGAAGATTTCAAATAATTTAACAAAGGAATATTTAAATGTTGAGTACCTGCTATCAAATAAATTTGGAAGACACATCAACTTCATCGAGTGTCAATGGATTATGAAGATGGGTGTGTATACACATGGTATACTATGCAGCTAGAAGGAAATTTGAAATCGTGCAACTTGCTTCAACTTGGGAATAACTGGAAGATATCATGGTACATGAAATAAGCCAGAGGAAGAAGAATAAGCACAAGATAATCTCACTTATCATATTTCTATAGAGTAATGAATAAGGAAATGCAGCGAATGGGAAGGACCTAGATTAGGTTCGACCCCAGATTATAGGGAGGACAGAGAAGGGAAGAAATCACAGGGAGAAGAGTCAGATAAAAAAGAGAAGTAATGAAAGAACAGAACAGAAGTCAGGGGGCCTGGTTTTAACAGTGATGAGGGAGAGTTTTGCATATCTATCTATTATCTATATCATACATATATATCATACATATATTATATCATATATATTTATCAACAGTACATGATAACACTTCAAAAGGTGTCTGTCAAGGTGGCAGGTGTGTGTGTGTGTGTGTGTGTGTGTGTGTGTGTGTGTATGTGGGCAGCGGGATGGTTGATGGGGATTGAGAGGACAGTGCAGAGGAACACTGATGGAGGGAATTTGATTGACACTGGTGGTGGATTAATGTAGAAATTTATATGCCTAAAACCCAACTAGCAATGACTTTGTAAATCAAGATTCTTCTCATAAATAAAAAAAATTATTTGAAAAAATAAAATCAAAGCAGAAACTTATGGTTTATCATTATTTGCTCTGAGCACTGCTTTCTGTTCCTCTCCATTTTAACAAAAATTTATTTCTGCCATCATGGTTCCACTCTTTCTTAATAGCATACTGGTTACCACTGATGAACACTCACTCTCCCGTCTCCAGGAAAAACTGCTCTATAGTGGCATCTTTTTAGTGTCACTCTTTGAGTGTATTTCTCAAAAAAGCTTTGTTTAATATTGACCTTGTTGCAATACCTTTCATTGTGGGACTTTCCCTATGCATCCCCTTGTTTAAATTAACTCCTATTGTCCCAGGCTTCTGGTAGATTCTCTAAACTCGTTGGAACAATCCTAGCACTGTTTCTCATGGTGATTTAATAATATAAATAAAAAATAGTTTTCTCATTTCCCATTTTCCACAACTTTGGTGAAAATGATATAATTTATTGTTTATCGTATAATGTATCATTTATCTCCCGGTACATTTTTCTTCTATCTTCTTTGTTTCATTGTTTTTGGATCTTACTTTACTGTACTCAGGTTTTTCTTCTGGCTTTGAACTCAGGGATCACCTGGGGGATCGGGGAACATATGCGGTCCTGCTGATTGACCTTTGTCAGACATATGCAAGAAAAGGGTCTCACCCACAGTACTATCTCTCTGGTTCTGATTCCTTCTTTAGCAATTTCATGTATTACTAACCTATCTGATCACATTTGATTATGTTCTTAAACTATTTACTTATTCAGCTAACACTTTTAAAAGGGTTACTTACTTTGATTATAGCTAAGAACTGCCAAGGTAGGTCCCAGAGAGACATTAAAAGAGCTGAAGTACTTGTTATGCACGCAGTCAATCTTAATTCAATTCTGGTGCCACATATGGTGCCCTGATCACCACAGAAGTGACCTTTGAGTATGGAACAAGCAGCAAGCCCTAAACTCTGCCAGGCATGGCCTCTCAGCACCCACCTCAACCAAAAAAAAAATTCCAGTGTAGAAATGAGTTAACTCAGTCTGGAAGCAGGATACAAATCATGAAATGATTATAAAAGATAGAGCAATGAAAGGTTTTTATAATGTAGAAAAGAGGTATGGCATATCAACGAAATGAGGCAAAGAAGGAAGGAGAGTGAGAAAGAATAGTTCTTAAGAGTAGTAGGTTCTGGGTCAGTTGTTGATAATGAGGCTTTACTGAGTTATGTGGTAAAATAACTATAAGGCCATGCAGCAGTGGGAGAAGGTGGCAGGTCCTTTAGGAAGGTTGGCATATAGTCATAGGAGATATAGTTGTCCGAATATATGACCAGAAAATAAATAAGCTTTTTGGCAGGGCACATACATTGGAAACCATCCTGAAGTTGTTAAGAGTTTTGACCCGTGGTAGTGACATGATCATTTGTGATTTAGAAATACTATTCTGGCAGTCATGTGAAAATAAGTTGGACGGTTTCTTTATTCAACTTCCTTCTTCTTCCTGAGGGAATTTATCAAGAAAAGTATTCACTATTCTGTAGCTGACTACCATAAAAACCAGAGGACTACAAATATTAATTTCTATCTCTGACCTTGCTCCTGAATCAGATCCATTCTACTGCCTGATCAAGACACTTCCTCCTTAATGCTGCTGTCTTTCCATATCAATTTGAATCCAAAGCATGGATCCACATTAAATTATTCCCTCTCTAGTTCCACTGTCTAGGGTCACTAAGTTTGATTGCTTTAGGTTTTCTTTTTTTAAAAAAATTTTTATTATACCACAGTGAAACATACAGTTACAAAGGTCTTCACAATTGGTTCTTGGTAATACAGTATTCCAGCACCTATCCCTCCACCAGTGCCCCATCCCCACCACCAGTATACCACACCCCCCTCCCATCCACCCCCAGTCTTCCTTAATAGCAGGTACCCCCTTTTCCTCTCTTTCTCTCTCTGTCTGTCTCTCTCTATATATATGCATTCTCTCCCTCTTTTTTTACACATTGTGGCTAGCCCTGCAGATATTTAGGGATATCATTTAAGTCTCTTTGTGTATATTCAATGGTGAGTTCTAGTCTGACATTACCATTTCCCACACTTAGTAAAACACTGGTATATATTTATATCCCATTAATGAATGCAGTCATTCTATATCTGTCTTTTTCCTTCTGACTAATTTCACTCAGCATGATAGTTTCCATTTCCATCCACTTGCAGGTAAATTTCATAATTTCGTCTTTTCTGAAAGCTGCATAATATTCCATCATGTAGATGTACCACAATTTCTTTAGCCAGTCCTCTGTTCTCGGACACTTAGGTTGTTTCCAGATTCTAGCTATTGTGACTAACGCAGCGATGAGTAAAGAAGCACAGATAGTGTTTCTGCTATGTGTTTTTGGGTCTCTAGTGATATATTTCCAGGAGTGCTATTGCTGGATTAAATGGGAGCTCAATATTTAGTTTTGGAGGAATGTCCATATTGTTTTCCAAAAGGGCTGGACCAGTCGGCACTCACACCAACAGTGGATGCGAAGTCCCCTTTCCCCCACATCCATGCCAGCACTGGTTGTTCGTGCTATTTTGGATGTGTGCCAGTCTCTGTGGTATGAGATGGTACCTCATTGTTGAGACAAACAATCACGATCACGATCACGATCTTCCCGTGATCTTCTATTGTCTAGAGCGGGCACCAGTGATATCTCCATATGTCCTGTCTCATGCCAGTAGAGCCAGGGGTATCGGCTTTGCTACAGGAACATAAAGAGCCTCAAAGCATTATATTAGGTCATGGGAATGACCTAATAAAATTGTTACTGGAATTTGGCATATCAAATACAACACGAGAAGCTTGCCAGGCTGGCTGAGCGGGAGGCAAACTCTTTAAACACCTCCAAATAAAGCATTTATCGATGAGCCTTGTGGCCGCTTGTCTTGGCCCGAGACAAACAATGAGGTACCATAAACAATAAACCCCCCATGAGTAGCTAAAGCTATCCTTGGGAAAAAGAAGATGGGAGCTATCACTTTCCCCAGCCTCAAACTCTACTACACAGCAGTTGTAATTAAGACAATGTGGTATTGGTATAGAGACAGACCTGCAGACCTATGGAATAGAACTGAATATCCTGAAACACATTTTCAAATGTACAACCACTTAATCTTCGATAAAGGAGCAAAGTTATTAAGTGGAAAAAAGAGCCTTTCAACAAATGGTGCTGGGAAAACTGGCAGCTACACGTGAAAAAATGAACTTAGACCTCCTTCTAACGCCATGCACAAAAGTCAGGTCAAAATGGATTATAGATCTCAACATCAGACATGAATCTATAAGGTACATCGAAGAAAACATAGGAAAAAACTCTCTACTACATCAAAACTAAAAGCATCTTTTAAGATGACACACCACTGACCAAGCAATTGGAAGCAAAGATAAACAAATGGGATTATATAAAATTGAAAAGCTTCTGCACCTCAAAAAAAAAAAAAACAGTGACCAAGATACAAAGACAATCCACAGAGTGGAAAAGGATATTCACCCAATACCCATATGACAAGGGGTTAATATCAAGGATATATCAGGCACTGGTAGCACTTCACAAGAAAAAACAGACAACCCCATCCAAAAATGGGGAGAAGAAATGAACAGAAGCTTCCAAAAAAAGAAGAAATTGAATGGCTAAAAGGCATATAAAAAAGTGCTTTCATCTTTAATCATCAGGGAGATGCAAATCAAAACAACAATGAGATACCATCTCACACCACAGAGACTGCTTTAGGTTTTCTAATGTGTCTTGCTCTGCTTTACTTTCCTCTCCACTCCCATTCTTACCAATTTTGTTTGCCCAGATAACTGAAGTTACATTTAACAACCTACTGGATTTTATTCCTTCTAGTTATTTACTTATCATATCAATACAATATTATACCGTGAAATATCATACCTACAAAGCAACATATAGAACATTTTATAATTTAGAAAACATAAAATGGGCAAATATATTCTGTCCAAAAACTTATTAAAAAAGAGAATTATTATTAATATGGCCATGTCATAAATAATTAGCAATTTGTTCCTGATTCATTTTTCATCTCTACTTGCCACCCAGAAATAACTTGTCTACAGTTTCATATTTATTAGCTCTTCCATTTCTTTATATATTTTAACTACATATGTAAATATATCATTTCCTTGCCTTTTAAACTTTTCTAGTATGAGTCATAAACACACATATATATGTATTTACTTTTATATGTGATTTATTTCCTTCACTTAATGTTACATTTTTAACGATTATTTCAGTTGATATATGTAACAGCAGTGTATTTGTCCTCATTGCTAGTTAATTTCAAAAGAATTAACTTTATTTCTTTATATTTTCTACCACTAGTTATTTTTTATTTTTTATTTTTTTTTATTTTTTTAACATTTTATACCAACGTGAGATATACAGTTACAAAGTTGTTCACGCTTGGGTTTTCGGTCACACAGTGTTCCAGCACCCCCCGCCTCCACTAGTGCCCCTCAACCACCACCCATGTCCCCGATTCCCTCCCCTCCCACATCCTGCCTAAATGGCAGGTTCTTTATCTCCTCTCTCTCTCCCTCTCTCTCTCCTCCTTCTCCCACACATTGTGGGTTACACTACGTACACTTAGAAGCCATTATTTGCATTTTTTGTCTGTATTTAATGCTCAGTTCTATGTTGGTATCAGACCTTTTGACATTTATTCACACATGTTCCTTTCTCTATCTTACCTAACCTCTGACTCCCACGCCGCTTGTGGTAATTTCCACTTTTGGTAAGATCACCTGGTATATTTATGTCATGCAAATAAATGCAGTCATTCTATGTCTCTCTCTTTCCTTCTGACTAATTTCACTCAACATGATTCTTTCCATGTCCATCCATTTATAGGCAAACTTCATAACTTCATTTTCCTGACAGCTGCACAGTATTCCATTGTGTAGATGTACCACAGTTTCTTTATCCAGTCATCAGTTCTTGAGCATACTGGTTGTTTCCAGGTTCTGGCTATTGTGAATAGTACTGCTATGAAAATTAAACTGCGGATTGTGTTTCCGCTGTGTGTTTTTGGCTTCCCAGGGTATATTCCCAGGAGTGGTATGGCTGGGTCAAAGGGGAGCTCAATTTCTAGTATTTGGAGGAATGTCCATATTGTTTTCCAGAAAGGTTGTACAAGTCGACATTCCCACCAACGGTGTATGAGAGTCCCCTTTTCCCCGCATCCATGCCAGCACTTGTTGCTTTTACCCTTTTGGATATGGGCCATTCTCTGTGGTGTGAGGTGATATCTCACTGTTGTTTTGATTTGCATCTCTCTGATGATTAGTGATGATGAGCATTTTTTTCATTTGCCTTTTGGCCATTCGGATTTCTTCCTTGTCAAAGTTTCTGTTCATCTCTTCTCCCCATTTAAGGTTGCCCCCTCTCACCTCTTTTATTCAGTATAGTACTGGAAGTACTCTCCATAGCAATCAGAGAAGAAAAGGACATTAAGGGCACCCAGATAGGCAAGAAAGAAATCAAGCTATCATTATTTGCAGATGACATGATATTATACCTAGAGAACCCTAAACTCTCGACCCAAAAACTCTTAGAAACAATAGATATGTATAGCAGAGTGGTAGGGTACAAAATCAATACCCAAAAGTTGGTGGCTTTCCTATACACAAATAACGAAAGAAAAGAAAGGGATATTAAGAAATCGATTCCATTCACAATTGTGCCACAGAAAATCAAATACCTAGGAATCAGCTTAACCAGGTGTGTAAAGGACCTATGCAAAGAGAACTACAAGACACTGCTTCAAGAAATAAAAGAGGACAAGAGGAAATGGAAACACATTCCCTGCTCATGGATGGGGAGAATTAACATTGTCAAGATGGTAATACTCCCTAGAGCTTTGTACAGATTCAATGCGGTTCCTATAAGGATTCCCATGACATTCTTTTAAAGAAATTGACCAAACACTCCTGAAATTCGTATGGAATAATAAACCCCCACGGATAGCTAAAGCAATCCTTGGGAAGAGGAAGATGGGAGGCATCACCTTTCCCAACCTCAAACTGTACTACAAAGCAGCAGTAATTAAAACAGCGTGGTACTGGAATAAAAACAGACCTGTGAACCTATGGAATAGAGCTGAGTATCCTGACACCCACTCTCAGAGACATGATCAGTTAATCTTTGATAAAGGTGCAAAGAGTTCAAACTGGAGTAAGGAAAGCCTCTTTAACAAGTGGTGCTGGGAAAACTGGACAGCTACATGCAAAAAAAATGAATTTGGACTTGTGTCTAACACCTTGCACAAAAAATCAGATCAAAATGGATTAAAGATCTCAATATCAGACCTGATTCCATAAAGTACGTTGAAGAAAATATAGGTGTTTTCATCTTCAAAGATGAAACACCATTAACAAAGCAACTAGAAGAAAATATAAACATATGGGACTACATGAAACTGAAGAGCTTCTGCACCTCGAAAGAAACAGTGACCAAGATAGAAAGACAGTCCACAGAATGGGAAAGAATATTCACCCAATACCCATCTGATAAAGGGTTAATATCCAGGATATATCAGGCACTGGTACAGCTATATTTTTTGCAAGGTAGAGCCATGCCCAGAGATCTCAGGGATGACTCCTGGCTTTTGCTCAGAGATCAGTCTAGGAGTTGCTGAGGGACCACATGCAGTGCTAAGGATATAACCGGGAGGGGGCATATGCAAGGGAATGTCTTATCTCCTTCACTATCTCTCTGGCCTTATTATTTTTGATGCTACAAAAACATTCTCTTAGAGATTCTCATACATGTGAAATAACTGTACACATAGACAATAGAAATGTAAACACTGCTACAACAATGTGACTAAATTATAGTTAAAAATTAATTATCGATATTCCCAGGTAAATTCTGTAAAGCTCTTACCTACAGTTCTTAGAAAAAACAAAATGCCAGATTATTAGAGTTGTGCATGTTGATCTTTGCTAATTAGTACCAATCATGTTTGTTTGTTTGAGGGTCATTCCTGGTTGTGCTCAGGGCTTACTCCTGGCTCTGTGCTCAGAGATCTCACCTGGAGCTGCTCAGTGGACTATATGTCAGACCACATTTTGAACCCAGGACAGTCATGTGCAAGATAAGCATCTTAATTCCATATGCTATACTATCTCTCTGACCTTGAGCTTTTAAATTGATTGAATCTGTTTATATCCCCATAAGTTATATATTACTATCCCACTTTGAAATTACAAATCAGATCATGTCTCTCCACTACTTTAAAATTCAGGGGTATATTTTTTTTAATCTGTCTGGCCAAAATCTGAAGCCTGACCTTCGATTCCCTCTAATCTGACAATCCACTACATTTTTGTCCTGGCCTAATCTTTCTCTCTAGCTTGAATTCATTCTGTTCAAGTCATAAATGCAATTAAAACAATTAAGACAGCTCAATTTCTACTGCAGGGCTTTTTCATATGCTTATTTATTTTATGATAATTTACTTTATTCCCAGTGATAGATGTAACAGCAGTGTACATCTGCATCTCATGGCATCTTATCAAAGAGCCATGCTGACCATTTGGTAGTCCTTCTTTGCCATCTCCTTCCCACCTTCATCTTTATTAATTCAGGTCACTTCTCATGGGCTGTCACATTTTCTCTTTATTGTATGCCTTCTCAATAGTTCTTTGTTTTTCATAAAAACAAGACCCTAGAAAAATGCATAAACTATCAGTTTTTTACATTAGATTGTCTGCCTTGATTTCCTGACCAGTGAACAGCTTACTTGTCAATACAAAAACTCTTGTTCCATACTGACCATCTCTTTAAAAAAATAGGATAAAAGAAATCTAATTAGAACATGACAGAAAACATATTTGTGATTATCTTTATACATAAAAATAACATACTCTAAAGAAATCAAATGTTATTTAAAATTTTATCACAAATAAGAGCTAGGTCACCTACTTTTCACACTTTGAAAAATTAAAGTAACAAGGTCTACATGAATACCACAGGTATCCCGTATAGTTGCATAGAGGATAACCTGGATGATTCTTTTTCTAGGTGTAAAAGAGTGGTATGAACAGGCACACATTAGCTTTAATCTTGTTATTCACACTGGCTACAAAAGTTTGCTTTTCACCAGAAAGGGTACCATACAGACATCCCATCAGTTCTGTGAAACATTTCTGAAACCCTCTACTTGCTATATTCCTGCCAAATTCCTGCTGACTGCAAATGAGCAGAAAATGTCAGCTTTTGTTATTTGAAGCACTAATGATGAATTTGAGATATTATTCTAACTTTGATCCAGGATTCGCTATTATGATTGAACTGATTCAATATCCAAAGTGCGGTTGATAGAAAAAATCAGATTTTAGCAGGCAGCCTGATCAAATCCAAACAGATCATATTTGGGAAAATTATTTTGAGAGGTTTTATTTCAGATTAAAACCAAATATTAAAAGCTCTGCCTGACTGAAACATTGAATTTCTGAGGGACAAGGAAGTGTTTCTATGGATAAAGAATATGCTCTTTTATTTTTCTCTAAGGATACAAATATTCCTTTCTGAAGTGATCACATAAATAAAATTTTAATGTTAGAAAAGTTAAAGGAAAAGCATAACATTCAAAAAATAAAGAACATCATTATTTTTATTGTTCTTACTATACAACAAGACGCAGTTATAAAAGTTTATGTTCATCAGAAAAAACACTAGTAAAGTAAAAACATTTAAACATTTTTTAAGGAATCTGACCCTTCCTCGATTCATTCATCCATTTGCCTCCCTCTAGTCTGGTTTAAGCTCATCTGTGTGTTCACTGTGCCTTGTTACATTGTACATCTCATTCACATCTAGAACAGGTAAACCTGGGAGCTTAAGTGATATATAACTGATCAAAGCACAAAAGGTTATTCTTCATAAAGCCATACCAATTTTGTAAGTACCAGAGAATATTCTTGAAAACCTTGGGATATTTTCCCCCCAAAGAAAGGTAATATAAAAGGACCATTGTATTTGTACATTGTGTTTATTCATGACATATGGTAGGTAAAAGAGTTTGAACACGTATTCATAATATCATTTCCAGTATTGTAAATCACAGAAACATAATAAAAACGATGGTGGGGGATAAAACAACTTTTTAAAAAATACTTTTTCCCCAGTTTTTATTTGAGCACCATGATTTATAATACTGTTAATAGAGATTCAGGCAAATGATTTTCCAACTCCATGTCCACCACCAGTGTCTGTATCCCTTCACCAATATGCTGAGAACCCCTTTCACCTCCATAACATAAGCTGTTGGGTAGCTTATTTTAAAAAATTAATTACTCTATTAAAACACCAATCTCACTACCAGTGTTGAAATATTGTATGCCTAAAACCCAATGATCAATAACTCTGTAAATCACAGTTATTTAGTTAAATTATAAAGTTTTTAAAAATTGAGAATTTAATTACTATAGCTTAGATCACATTTAACAATAGTGTTAAAAGTTTTAATGAATAGTTAACTCACCTCACCCACAGCAAGTAACCAAAACCTTCACAATAACCTTATGATACTTCCAATCCACCTCATTCACTCCTTCACCCTCTTCTTACTTGGCATTTTCAGTTATATTTACAGGGCAAAGATTTTGTCATCATTTGAAAACTTTTATTCCCTTGTCTTGAATTCCTATATACCATCAATGCACAGATGAACGAGATCATCTAATATTTGTCCTTCTCCCTATAACTTACTTATGGGATAAAAAGAAGCTTCCTTCCCTCCTTCCTTCTGTCTTTTCTTTCCTTACCTCCTTTCTTTGTTTTGTTTCTCTGTTTTCTTTTTAGTGAAGCAAGGTTGTGGTTTTTGACAAAAACTTGCTTAGAAAGATTTGAGAGGAGAGAAAGAGGGAGAAAGTGTGGGAATATGTACTTATTCAAAGTGGAAATAAGCAATTAAAGACACAGAAACAAACCAAGTGAGATATGTGTTTGAGGGAGAACACAAGTTTGAAGAGATAATTTTATTTTATTTTTTCTTATTACTGCATAGTTTTCCCCGTATGCACATATGTACATAGCAACTTGTTTATCCATTAATCTGTGGCTGGACATTTGGGCTGTTTTCAATTTCTTCCTTTTTATACTAAGAAATGCAATGAATATAAGTGCTTGTATAACTTTTTAGGTTTGACAAGTAGCTTCCAAGAAATATAATTGTTATACCTATAGGAGATCTGTCCATACTCCTTTCTAAATGCTCCAAACTATTTTTCAGATGGTTAAACCAGATAAAATCCAATTGGGAATTAGATTCTTTTTTCACCATATATGCACCAACACTAATTGTTTTTCAGTCTTTTTTTGGTGCATGCCATTTTCACAGGTAAATCGTCCTCATTGTTATGAATCATGCTTCCCTAATATTAAGTGATGAAGAACTCTTGTTCAAATGCCTATTATTCGTCTACATCCTCTTTGTTCATGGTTTGCACATTTTTTTGAGGGGAGTATTATTTTTTTTCTTGCTTTGCTGAGATTTTTTGCATGCATTATACATCTTGCACTTTATCTGATTTATTTCCATTTAGTAAGGTATCTTTTTATTGTAGCTCAAGTTTCTTTTGTCTTGTAAAAACTTTTTAGTTTGATGTAGTGCCATTTTTTTTGTTTTGCTTATGTTTACTATGACAATGCAACTTTGTTCTTTAATCAATCCACCCACTGAAAGACATCTTGGTTTCTTCCAAGTTTTGTAAAATCTGAGTAAATTAGCAATCAATGTCTATGTATAGATTTTTGCATTTTCATAAGTTTTCAAATTCTTTGATTAAATATTGAGGACACAATTGTCATTTGATATTGTAAGAGTAAGTTTAATTTAATAAGAAACTAGCTGTCTTTCAGAATGATTATAGCATTTTGCATTGCCATCAGTAATGAATGAAAAACATTTTGTTCTGTACCATCAACAGCATTTGGTGATGATATCTATATTTTTATTTACTATTTTTAATTTTTTAAATATACTATTTCATACTTAGGGTTTCTTTGTCTATCACTATCTTACCATCATTTTATTGAAAACAATTTATTTCCCCCATTGTATTGCTTTTTGCTTCAGTTCCAAAACAAGTCAAAATGATTTTCTAGGGTCTCTATTTTGTTTTATTCATTTATTTGTCTATTTGTAATTCTACACTGTCTTAATTAGTAGCCAAATTTAAGTTTTGAAGTCAGGTAGTGTCAGTGCCCATTTTTTCTTCAATATTAGTTGGACATTTTTGCCTTTGGCCTTACCTGTAAAATTTCTCTTACCTGTGAAATTAACTTGATCACTTCACTTGACATCCTGTTATTCATCAATTTGCTCAAGTGTGCACCTGTAACATTTCCATTTGAACCTATCACATGCTAGTGTAACCCAATGACATCTTCTTGCTTCAGGAATACAAAGAGCCTCAAACTGTTCGTTCTGAGTCTTAATGAAGAAGTCTGACCATCTTGTAGGTGGGTGGCCACGTGATCTTTTGACGTCCCTGGGATCCAGATGGTAACGGCTCTAGTTCTGTGAAATTATTCTTCTAATATTACTCATGGACCACTGAGATAACTGACAGGTGTAGAGTATATTCTATATATGTAGGAGACACATTATTCCTTGTGTTTTGTGAGTACTAAGCTTGGATTTCCAAGCTCCTTGACGATTCTACCTGCAAAAGTGTGGATTAGACCTCAATTTATTTCCTTTTTAATTTTATTGTAGATGCTGTGGTTTACAATACTGTTAGTGATAGGGTGCATAAAAAATTTCAGCACGACACCCTCCACCAGAGTGTCTACTTCACCATTGTTCCAGTTTCCACTGTTTGCTCCTATTCCTGCACCTCCTGCCTTCATAAATTAAAGACCTTCCAAAATTAAAACCTCCTTTCAGTTTCTGCTGTTCTTGAGCATTTTTCTTTATATCCTATATATGAGAAAGATTATTCTTTATCTGTCACTTTCTTGACTAATTATTCAGCATGATCCATCTACTTTACAGGTTACTATGATTTTCTTTTTTCTTGTAGCTGAGATGTGTATTCTGTTGTATTTTTGCATCCGTTTCTTGATCCAGTCTTCTTAGGCAATTGAGTAGTTTGCTGTTTTAAATAGTGCACATGAACAAAGAGTGCAAATATCTTTTGTGGACAGAGGTTATTTTGAAATCTTTTTTTAAATTTTTATTTTATTAAATCACCATGCGAAGGACCATTACAAAGCTATTCATGTTAGAATCAGTCATGCAGTGTTCCAGCACCACCCATCCCTCCCCCAGGGAACATTTACCAACACCAATGTGCCCTGTTCCCCCCTACACACACATATACAAACACACCTCCCCATTCCTTATGTGCATTCTGGTTTGCAATACAGACACTGAAATGTCATCGTGTATATCTCTTGACCTATTTTCAATGCTCAGTGAATAGAGGTCTTTGGCCAAGAAGTAGAAGGGTTGGGTCATATGGAAGCTCTCTTCTTAATTTTTTGAGAGGTATTTATATTGTTTTCCCAAAAGATTGGACCAGTCTCATAACAATTATTGATAGGACCAGGAAATAAATGGAGGCATGAGTTGGAAGGAGATTATTGGAGAAAGCAAATAGCAAGGTCTGTGGTGTGCCTATCAAGTGTAAGGTTTCATGGACATTGTGGCCTGGCCAACAGGTGGCAGGAACCTGGGAGAAGTGAGGGTACAGCTCACCTGCCAAGAAGAAAGCATGGGCCCTTCCTAGGAATGAAGGTTTTGAGATAGGAACAAAGATAGTAAGTTGTAATCAACAACTTTTATAAATTAAATAACTTACCAAAGAGTAAAAATTACTATACATTATGCTCTATGTATGTACTTATTTTGCATATATATGCATCTATGCATTTTATTTTTATTTATCTTGCCACTTGAGGTGTTGTAGGTATGGCTGCGGTGCCCAGCTGGGTCAGCAGGCGGCAGACAGGAACAGACAGGAAACAGGCTTGTCTACACCCAGGGCTCTGCCCTGTGGTTCCTGGATGGTTGATGGTCTGACATAGAAAAAAACTGGGTCCCCTGGGATGAACCCAGAACCACGGCAGAGCCTGACAAGCTACCTGTAGTGTATTAGATATGCCAAAAACAGTAACAATAATGGACCTCATTTCCAACGAATAGAGACATTACTGGCACCCACTCGAGTGAATTGATGAACAATGGGAAGACAAGTGGTACAAGTGACAAGTGATTTTTATTTATGAACCTATATTGGCATAAATATTATCTCCCAAACTCTTTAGATTAAGTGAATTTACTGTAGAATTGCTATACTGCTATTTTATTTTTTTGTTTTGCTTTGGGTTCATACCTAATGTTGCTTAGGGATTACTTGTAGCTCAGCACTCAGGAATCACTTCTGGCAAACTTCAGGGGATCTTTTGGGATGCTGGTAATCAAACATAGGTCAGTTTTGCGCTAGTAAAAATCTCTAATCATTGTACTATCTTTCTGGTTCCATGCTGCTGCTTTTTTCCCCTTTGAGTCACACCCAGTAATGCTCAGGAGTTACTCCTGACTTCTGCACTCAGGAATCATCCTAGTAGTGCTTGGGAGATCATATGGTATGCCGGGATTGAACTTGGGTCAGCCAAGTGCAAGTCAAAGACCCTACCCACTGTGATAGACTCTCACTTGGTCCCTGCTGCTATTCTAAAGGATTCATAGTCTAGTAAGAAGAAGGGTTATGCACAGAATTAATTTCCAGGCAAGCATACGAAATAAGCTCTTGAACTAACTACCCAATAATAATTCCTTTTTTCTAGTCAACTAGCTGACCTACGTAATGTGTCTTCCCTGAGGCTTTTATTCTAAATGTTCCAGAGATTTTGAACCGAGTCTCTTACATGGTAACATTACTATGAGTTTCAGCTCTAAAAACTGGATTACCTGATATGATATAATAAACCCAGTAAATTTTTATTGTGTAAGTAAACACCATTAAATATATGACACATGCTTTAAATATTTTTGTTTATATGAATTCAAGTATGAGTTTTATTTGGTAAACTGAGACGTTACCTTAGATGACTGTGATAAATGACCCTGAGCATCACTCCTAAAACCTGACCATCTGATGCAATCTAACAGAATGAATGTATGTAACCACATCTCTAAAACTTTGTCATTGATGCCTCTGCTCAAAATATCCTCTTGGTGTTTATGTGTGAGTGTTATGATACTTGTCTCGAAACAAGTCTCCTTCTTGGATGGCCCTGCCATGACCAGAGCAGACAGCTAGCCCCACAAGGCTCCCTTTGGGGGTGACTTGTGGAGTTTGCTAAGGAGACAGAGTGTCTGAAGACCCTCCCTTTCCTCTCCTTTAGCATTTTCTCCTGGGCAGTCCCCTTGGGCCTGTACCTAGCAGCTAGAGTTAGTCTGGAGCAGAGCAGGACAGGGAGCTTGGACTCTCTCTGTGCTGAGCCTGTGGCCAGGTCAGACCCTGGTTCCATGACTCAGTTGTTTTCTTTGTCCTGACATGAAAAAAGACTGGGCCCCCTGGGATGAACCCAGAACCCCTGCAGAGCCTGGCAAGCTACCTGTGGTGTATTTGATAAGCCAAAAACAGTAACAATGATGGACCTCATTCCCAACGAATGGAGATGTTACTGGTGCTTGCTAGAGCAAATCGATGAACGGGAAGACAAGTGATGATGATGACAAGTGTGAGTATTTAGCAATCCAGAAAAATTGTCTTTCATTGTACCCTGTCTACTCAACTGTTTAGTTCCCACTCTTTCTTTTATAACACCTGGGGATAGAATTTTATTTAACTCAGTCTAATTAAAAAAAAAAACAACTGGATCAGGATGCACTAGGTCTGGAGTCACCCACATTCGCTTTATAGAACTGCCACCTCCCTCCCATTTAACAGACACATACACACAACCCCAACCTCTTTCTCTCATATTTATATGAATTATTAACTTTTAAAATTCTGGGTCAGATGGTGATCCAATTTTTTTTGTTTTTCTCAGTCACAAAACAATCATTGCTAAATGGGGAAGACTGGGCTCAAATTCCTTTATCTTGATTCCTTTTTCCTTTTGTTTAGCTGTTTTAGCAGTTAGTCGTTTGGGACTTTGAGAGGTATACAGCGATGAGGGCACAATCTGGGTTCCATTTCAGCACCACATATAGTCTTTTGAATACTGCAAGTAATCTCTAAGCATAAAGCACAATTAGGTGTGGCCTTCAAAACAAACAAAAATAAGTAGTTTGGAAGATGGAGATAGTACAACAGCTAAGGTGGTCGCCTTGTATACACTGAGCTAGCTTCTATCCCTCGTGTTTTATGTGGTCTCCTAAGCCCTGTCAGGAGTGAATTGTCAGTACAAAACCAAGCATACTACCCCTCATGTCCCCACCAAAAAACGAAACAAAATTTAGTGGTTTTTCAAAGCAGAATATTTGAAGTAACTGTAAAAAAAAAAGTGGAAAAAATATTGTCTACAAATACTAGAATTTATTTGAGTATTGTATGTTTGTAAAATACGTGCTTTGATATTTTAAAGTCGCAATGACATGTACAATAGAATACTCTCAGACCACATGAAACAACTTTCTGAATATGTTAAATGAGAAGAAAGTTGTTTGGCCCATGGGGAAATGTTTAACAATAATACAAGTATATCAGGGTGATTAGTGAAGAAAGTTTTAAAAAATATTTTCTGTGGTCATGTTTTCCAACTTAAATATATTTGCCTATCATTTTAATATAAACAGGCTGTATATATATAGCCTAGGGAAATATAAGCCAGATTTGTTATTCTCAAGATACCAACAATTATATATCTTCAAGGATGATAAGCAATAAATACACAGAATAATGAATCAAAACTAGCAAGCTTCTACGTGATTTCTGACTAAGATTTCATTTTTATTGCACAAAATGGCATGATAGTAATGCCATACATCCAAACCTGATGTGGGAGAAGTATGCCAGTATACCCATTATAATCCGGAAAAAATTACAAATGAATTTGGTATCTCGTTTCTCAAAATGCATTTTGTTGTTGTTGTTAAAAATAGGTTTTAAAAGAGATCTAGCCCATGTCAAATGGCTTTCATTATAAGGCTTGTAGCATTCAAGTTCTCGTGAACTATTAGATGTTCTAATTTCTGCAGAGTTATCTCTATAATTCTGAAACATAACCTAAGACATGTCTAGATTGTTACATATAAGGTTAGTGAAAAAAGAAGCACTGTCCTGATTCTCTAGAATATTAGAGAAACTACACATCTGATAAATCACTGCCAAATCTTAGTTAAAATAATTCATTTTACAAAGTGAAAACAATCATCAAGTATAAGAACATTGCATCACGGGAGACTCAGACAGTCTGGAGCCAGCAGGGATTTCAATACCAGGTCCATTTAATTTTTAGTTATGTGACCACTTGCAACTATTTATCTATTAATGCTTCCATTTTTCTCCTATAGAATGAGACCAGTAATCATGACTACCATATATATTTTAAGATTTAATGAATTAATACAAGTAAATGCTGTGAAGGAAAAACAGACACTCATTAAATTGTTAGAAACTAGGCAAACCATTATGATTCTATCTACTATGGATAACTAAATTTACTCTAAAACTAAGCGGGAAGGAGAAGGTATGAAAGTAATGTGTGTATATTTGATGAAGTATTTGTTTCCTCGAAAGTGCAGACCAATGAAAATCTAGAATCTAAATAATAGATACTATGAAAAGTACAAAAGTTATAAATTAAAACTTTACAATGTTTATTAAAACAATATACAACTTTAAAGTTTTCTAATTATAGTGAGAGAAATTTATTATATGCTGAAATATGTGCAGCACTTTGGAGTGGGGACAGAGACAACTGGAAATAGCACAATCATGTATTTTTAAGATTATCTTAACCATTAAAGCTTGATGAGTCACATCTAGAGTAATACTATTTAATAGAAATATAATGTGAGCCACACATACAATGTTAACTATCTAACAAGTACATTTAAAGAGTTGCATAGGTTGAATACATTTTATTTATTGACAACAGATAAAAATACTGTCATTCTTACATGGAATAAGTATAATTATTTATTTTAACAAGATATTTTACATTTTTATGATTATTCATTGAAATACAGCACATAGTTCATGCTTGGAGCATAAGTTAAGTCATATTAGCTTTATTACAATACTATTAATATAATGTGTCACATGTATGTGCTTAATATCATATCAGAAAATAGAAGCCTACTAATACTTTCAAGAGTCACAACTTTAAAAATTAATATTGGTTCCAAAATAGTAAAATAATATAAAATCAAACTTAATAAATATTTATTAAATATATCAAAATAAAAATTTTCCAAAGTTGTTCATTTTAAATGTAATGCTAGTTACAATCTTACTAAATTTGAAGTTAACTTGAAGATCAATTTTTTCATGTCACAGGAATCCCAAGAATTCACTGAGTAAAATCTAATCACAGACTGAGTAAAAAGCAAAAAAATCTGAAAAGTGTATTTAGGACTAGAGTGATAGTAAAGCCAGTAGGTCACTTTTCTTGCATATGATGGCATCACATAGGATGAACCCTAGCATCATGGAGGGTTTCCTTCAGTTCATCAGAAGTGACCTCTTAGTTCAGATATAGGAGTAAGCCCTAATCACTGTGTACGCCCTAAGTCGTTCCCCCAAAAATAAACAGAAAAGTGTATTTAATGTTATACTTCTCATGCAATTAAACATTTTACACATGTAATATAAGACAGAACAGGTACTCTAAGGTATTTTTGTTATTTTTGCTTAACCCAACAGTGCTCTGGAGCACCTCTCAGTGTGGCACTCAAGGGACCATGTGATGACGGGATTGAACCTGTGGCACCAGAATGAGCCCCAGTTCTTATACCTTGTTTTCAACAGTCTTTAAAATATTCTAAGTATAATAACACAGTCTTACTACTGATTATCATGATCTTGATGAATTTATGGGTAAGAATCTCAAGCTTAGGTAGAAACATGCCTCATGACCCTGACCTTTGGACAGTTGTACATTTCTACTCAGATAATGTTGCTGTCCTTAACAGATCTCTAGTATGTTTAGAAAAGTTTTTCAGGCAGAAATGTATGAAAGATCACCTCTTTTTTGTTTTCTTTCACTATGGCTTTGACATTTATTTCTCTCAGTGGTGTCTGGGCAATGAAAGAGGAGAATATGGCTAGTGGAAGCGTAGTGGTATTCCATGGACCCATTTGTAACTTTGCATCTCCGTGTAGTCCTTCAAGTCTTCTCTGCAACCTTCTACGTGGTTTTCTCTTTTCTCTAACATAAAATTAACTGAAAAAAAGTGAAAACACACAAGGATTATCTTCTATGTTTTAAATATATCCTAAAAAATCATGACATTCTAATATGTTTAATAACTTCCTCTAAGGAGATTTTAAGCAATAGTCTGTTCCATGTAAAATTTTACACATCATATATACAATATACATATTAGATCTGTGCTTTCTTGTTCTAGTTGCTCTATTCTCACTGTGTTCCTGCTCCAGATATAAACTTAGAGATTTATTCAGATTAAGCCCACTTTCAGGAGAAAACAATAGTACCAGAGATAACAATGCATATTCTGGAACTAAAATAAATCATGGCAAAACACTGTTTGAGTCCCATAGTACTAGACAATCTTGGGAAATATTCTCAGGAAAGTATATTAATATTTACTACTCTGTTTTATGACTGTGTTTCTGTGCCTTTTTAATCCTAAAATGATTTCTATACTTTTTTTAAATGGAATCTTAATTCTTTTAGAAAATAGATATTTACTTGACTCTTTTTTCTCCTTGTCCAAGTAACAATGCAAATAACAATGGGAAAAATAATATCGTTGATAAGAGTTAAAATTTTGCTGTGTACCTCATTCTGTACTGAAGAGGAAGTTTACTAAAAACAGTATACAAAGGTGGTTATGGCTCTAAAAGCAGTGTCATATTATTAATCTTAGTAAAACTGCTGGTATATATTCAGAATGAAGAGAAGTTTTATCTACTTCTGTTCATTTTTAAATTCTTTCAGGCAATCAAATGGTTTTCTCAACCCCACCAAAGGCCTTTGTCATTCCTTTATCTTCTGTGTTCTTTTGTGCTATTCACTGTGCACAAATATCAGTTCTTCAGTTAAGTATAACTTCTCATTCAGTTTTGCTCTATAAGAGTTCACCTGAATAATTCTTTCAATAGCTTGTTCATTGTCAACGTAAAGACATTGGCATTTGTACAGCTGACAGTCAGGGGTTCTTAGAAAGTGACTGTGTCACCTGTTTGTCTTGGTGTCAGAGCTTACCTCACAGGAGGGAATGAAACATACACTCCTTTCCCACCTTGAGAAGATGGGAAACTTGAGTAGCTCAGGATCCAAATTTTCATACACAAGCTTCACTTCACCATCTGGTTCATCTACAATGAGATAATGTATATTTATAAGTGCAAGATTTATATATTTCAGTTCTGGCTGGCACACAAAAAAAGGAAAATCTGCTTCCTACTATTTAATTTCTAGTGATATTAGAACCGTCATATTTTCATGTATTCAAATACATAACAACTTTTCTAAATCTGGTGCTGATATTCAAACTTTTAAATTTATCTTGTCCCT
>JAJIBD010021321.1:0-21508 GCA_021461705.1 Cryptotis parvus | reverse complement strand
GTCAAAGCTCTTATACGCCAGGTGACAGGTGGACTTTTGCTGTTAATAGCTGATAAAGCAATGTATATTTATGATCTTGATAATAATAGAATTTCATACTTCAGACCAGAGAAATGCTATAGCAGGGAAGGTACTCGCCCCTGGTGTGGCTGCTGGGACCCTCCTGTTCTCCTCAACACCCAGCAGAAGCAGTTAGTGCAATAAAAATATTACTTCCTTTCACAGATGCAAAACTTATGTATTTTTTAAAGATTACAACATCGCAATGATGGAACCTGGTCATCGATAGCGGGGTCTACTCGCCCTGCCTGAATCGTACTTTCTGCAGCAATAATGATGCAGGCTAAGTTTTAAAGCAGAAAAGGCAAGTGTGTTTCTTCCTCCGAGTTCTTGGGAACTAATCAAAGAAGACACTGAGTAGCATTTTGATAAAGAATACTTGGATTTTAAAAATATATTTGATGAAATTACTTAAATAAATAAGGGATTTATTTTATTTGTGTGAGATAGATACAATTTTACAAAGTTATTATTATGTGCGATTGGTTTCCCCACTCATAAAGTGTTCCGGCACCACTCATCCTCCACCAGTTTACGCGTCCTAAACACCAGCCTCTGTTCCCAAAGATCTCCCGCCCTCACCTATCAGCCTTGATCTCTATGGTGGCAGGCATTATTTATTCTCTTGCTCTCTCTCACTCTCTGTGTCTATCTGTATTCCCATCTCTCTCCCACTTATGTTCCAGCACCTGGTTTGCTATAAAGTTGAAAGAAGATGTTAAAATACAGTTATAATACAATCTTACAGTGGAAGTCTCCTGTAATAAAGATGTGGTCATAATCTGTATCAAAGCATCTGTAATACAATGTGTTACTATACATTATAGATATAATATGTATATCCCTTTACCTACTCATAATGACATTATTTTCACCAGTGAGATATAATATTACAAAGATGTTCATATTTGGTTTCTGGGCTTCAGCAGTGTTCCAGCACTCCATCCATCCACCAGTGCCCATTTCCACCACCAATGTCCTGAGATTCCTCCTTTCGCTCCAGCTTCAGCCCGCGCCCATGGCAGAGAGTCTTTATTTCTTTCCCTTTCTATCTCTTTCTTTCCTTCCCTTCCAGACTGCGGTGGATTGCAGAAACATACATTAAAGGCCAAAGCCATGTACCTTGTCATTAATGCTCAGTTCTAAAGTTGGCATTATAGTACTTTGACAACCAAAAAGAAGCACACTTGCTCCATTTTTCTGTCTTACCTAGCCTCTGACTAGCCATAAACATAATTTCCACCTTTTACAAAACCCCAGATAAATGTAGATCTACTTGACCTTGCATATTGGGGGATTATACATCATACTCATATATATTATGTCATGCAAATAGATTTAATCATTCTATATCTGGTGCTCCCTCTCTTGTTAATCTCACTCAACATGATCTTCCATGAAAAACTTATCCATTTATAGTTTACCCTATAACTTCATTTTTCCTAACAGCTGCATAGTATTCTATTGTTGTGTAGATGTAACAAAGTTTCTTTATCCAGTCAATGATTCTCGGGCACCTGAGTTTTTTCCCCGATTCTTGGCTATTGTGGATTAATGCTACTATACAGAACATAAAAGTAGGGATGGTGTTCTGCCGCAGATTTTCAGCCTCCCAGAGGTATTACCAGGAAAGTAGTAAAGACTGGGTCAAATGGGAGTACAATTTCTAGTCTTTGGATGAATGTCCATGTTGTTTTCCAGAATGGCTAAAACAACGGGCATTCCGGCTAATAATGGAAGAGTGTCCCCTTTCCCACATCCATCCCACTTGTTGTTCTTGCTCTTTGCTGTGCCAGTCTTTGGTGTAAAATGATATCTCATTTTTGTTTTTCTGATTTGTATCTCTGATGATTAATGATTGTTGCAGGCACCTAAAAGCTTCCAGTCTCTGCATCTGCCCCTGGATTACCCCATGCAGTTCACTTCAGAGGTAGCGGTGTCTGAATGAGGGGCAGTCTTGATTCTGACCATGTATTCTGTAATAACGGGAAGTAAATATTCTCTCATGCTGCTCATGAACATCGTGGGACTAGCTGGATCTTACAAAGGTTTGCCTGGCCATGTTGGATCTCTAAGTAATTAGACCAGAGAGAAAGGCTGTTTGGGCTCAAGCAAGGCATATGCAGAGTCTCTGATAACCCAAAGGCAACTAAAATACAAACCACCGTAAAGTAGAGACAAGAATTTTGTGAAGGCTTGGAGAAACATTAACTGGTGTAATAGTATTAGTCTTTGGTACAGAGAGACATGCTTTCTCAGAAACCCTTCTTAATCTGTTTATAAAGGTACTCTTATGCAGATCTTGGCCCGCGATACTAAAGTAGGTGCTGGGAGAAATGTCTGAGGGGCATTTGACTCTTCCTTTTAGGGAAGTTGCATTTAGCTTATAGCTTCCTCCAGCCTCCAAAGTGCTAGGAGGCTTGAATTAGCTCTGGGTCCTTTGTAAACAACCAGATGGCCTCCAGTTGCTATAGTATTTCTAAGTAGAACTATTTTCTTGTTTTCATCTTCGATAAACAGCCCAGGAATGGTCTGGGGCTGGGGAGTTTGGGCAGATTTCTAGGCTATAAAGTAAGGTGCAAGAAGAAAGAAGGTCTCTCTCTCTCTTTTGCCCTTTTGCCATTTTGGTTTTCCCTTGGTGTTTTTGCTTCTCTGCTTTCCATCTTCTGTTGTGCCTCAACACAGATGGCAGCCATCTTGGCTCTATAATCGGCTGGGGCCTGATTTAAGCTCCCAGTAGAGTCTGAAGGTTTTCCTGCTCTTTTGGATTGTATATTGGAACCTGTAAAGATAGTAAAGTTTCTTGTGCAAACCAAATGAAATCCTGAGTCTTCATCCATTCCTCACGGTCGGAGGTAGCAGGAACTCTCGCTACCCGGCATTCCTGGGGACTCCCGGTAAAAGCCTCTCTGATGATTAGTGATGATGTGCATTTTTTCATATGTCTTTTGGCCATTCGAACTTCTTCCTTGTCGAAGTTACTGTTCATTTCTTCCCTCCCATTTTTTGATGGGGCTGTTTGTTTTCTTCCTTGTAAAAGTTCTACCAGTGCCTGATATATCCTGGATATTAACCCTTATCAGATGGGTATTGGGTGAATATTCTTTCCCATTCTGTGGACTGCCTTTGTATCTTAGTAACTGTTTCTTTTGAGGGTGCAGAAGCTTTTTAGTTTCATGTAGTCCCATATGTTTATCTTTTTCTTCTAGTTGCTTTGTTAGTGATGTTTTACCTTTGAAGATGCCTTTAGCTTCAATGTTGTGGAGGGTTTTTCCTATATTTTCTTCAATGTACTTTTTATTGGATTCAAGTCTGATATTGAGATCTTTAATCCATTTTGATCTGATTTTTGTGCCTGGTGTTAGACACAGGTCCAAATTCATTTTTTACATGTCGCTGCCCAGTTTTCCCAACACCACTTGTTGAAGAGGCTTTCCTTACTCCATTTTGGACTCTTTGCACCTTTATCAAAGATTAAATGATCATGTGTTTGAGGTTGGGTGTCAGGATACTCAATTCTATTCCATAGGTCCACAGGTCTGTTTTTATTCCAATACCATGCTGTTTTAATTACTACTGCCTTGTAGTACAGTTTGAAGTTGGGAAAGGTGATGCCTCCCATCTTCTTTTTCCCAAGGATTGCTTTAGCTATCCGTGGGGGTTTATTGTTCCATACAAATTTCAGGAGTGTTTGGTCAATTTCTTTGAAGAATGTCATGGGTATCCTTATAGGGACTGCATTGAATCTGTACAGAGCTCTAGGGAGTATTACCATTTTGACAATGTTGATTCTCCCCATCCATGAGCAGGGAATATGTTTCCATTTCCTGGTGTCCTCTTTTATCTCTTGGAGCAGTGTCTTGTAGTTTTCTTTGTACAGGTCCTTTACACACTTGGTTAAGTTGATTCCTAGGTATTTGATTTTCTGTGGCACAATTGTGAATGGAATCGTTTCCTTAATATCCCTTTCTTCTCTTTCGTTATTTGTATATAGGAAAGCCACCGACTTTTGGGTGTTGATTTTGTATCCTGCCACTCTACTATATGTGTCTATTGTTTCTAGGAGTTTTTTGGTAGAGAGTTTAGGGTTCTCTAGGTATAATATCATGTCATCTGCGAATAATGATAGCTTGACTTCTTCCCTTGCCTATCTGGATGCCCTTGATGTCCTTTTCTTCTCTGATTGCTATGGCAAGTACTTCCAGTACTATATTGAATAAAAGAGGTGAGAGTGGGCAACCTTGTCTTGTCCCTGATCTCAGGGGGGAAGGCTTTCAATTTTTCCCCATTGAGAATGATGCTCGCTGTGGGCTTTTGGTAGATGGCTGTAACTATCTTGAGGAAAGTTCCTTCAATTCCCATTTTCTGGAGGGTTTTAATCATGAACGGGTGCTGGATCTTGTCAAATGCTTTCTCTGCATCTATTGATAGGATCATATGGTTTTTATTTTTTCTCTTATTGATATGATGTATTATGTTGATTGACTTGCGAATGTTGAACCATCCTTGCATTCCCGGGATGAATCCTACTTGGTCATGATGTATAATCTTCTTGATGAGTCTTTGGATTCTGTTTGCTAGTATTTTGTTGAAGATCTTAGCATCCGTGTTCATCAGGGAGATTGGTCTGTAGTTTTCTTTCTTTTGTGTTGTCTCTCCCTGCTTTGGGTATCAGGGTGATATGTGCCTCGTAGAAGCTGTTTGGGAGTGTTTCTGTTTCTTCTATTTCCTGGAAGAGCTTGAAAAGGACTGGCAGTAGGTCCTCCTTAAAGGTTTGGTAGAGTTCACTAGTGAATCCATCTGGACCTGGGCTTTTGTGTTTGGGCAGACTTTTAATTACTGTTTCAATTTCCTCGATGGTGATAGGCTTATTCAGGTATTGCAGGTCTTCTTGTTTCAGCCGTGGGAGGTTATAGGACTTCAGGAATTTATCCATTTCTTCTAGATTCTCATGTTTCACGGCATACAGACTCTCAAAGTAATCTCTGATGATCTTTTGGATTTCTGTGGTTTCTGTTGTGATGTCACCATTTTTATTTCTGATTCTGTTTATTTGGGTTCTCTCTTTCCCTGTCCTTACAAGTCTTGCCAATGGTTTGTCAATCTTGTTTATTTTTTTTCAAAGAACCAGCTCTTGGTTTCATTAATCTTTTGGATTGTTTTTTTTTGGTTTTCCAACTCATTGATTTCCTCTCTAAGTTTTATTATTTCCTTTTTTTTCCGCCTGGGTTGGGCTCCTTTTGTTGGTCTTTTTTCTAATGTCTTCAGCTGTGTAGTCAGGTTATTTATGTGGGCCCTTTCTTCTTTCCTGATGAATGCTTGCAGAGCTATAAACTTTCCTCTTAACACGGCTTTTTGCCGTGTCCCACAAGTTCTTATAGTTGGTGTCTTCATTTTCATTTGTTTCCAGGAATCTTTGGATTTCCTGTTTGATTTCTTCTATGACCCATTGGTTGTTCAGCAGTGAGCTGTTCAGTTTCCAGGTGTTTGGTTTGACTCCCTGTTTCTGTGTGCGGTTAACTTCCATTTTCAGTGCATCATGGTCTGAAAAGATAGTTGACACAATTTCTATCTTTTTATTTTATTGAGGTATGCTTTGTGGCTCAGCATGTGGTCTATCTTGGAGAATGTTCCATGTGCACTGGAGAAAAATGTGTATTCAGCTTTTTTGGCATGAAAAGCCCTGTATATATCCACTAGCTCTCTTTCTTCCATTTCTTCCTTCAGGGCCAATATTTCCTTGGTGAGTTTCAGTCTTGTTGATCTGTCCATAGTTGATAGAGCAGTGTTGAAGTCTCCAACTATTATTGTGCTACTGTTAATGTCTTCTTTGAGGTCTCTTAGCAGTTGTTTTAAGTATTTTGCTGGCCCCTCATTGGGTGCATATATGTTTAGTAGTGTAATTTCTTCCTGGTATACATACCCCTTAATTAATAAGAAATGGCCTTCGTTGTCCCTTCTAACCTTTTTCAGCCTGAAGTCTATATTATCCGATACTAGTATGGCCACACCGGCCTTTTTGGAGGGATTGTTTGAGTGAAGGATTGTTTTCCAGCCTTTTTACTTTGAGCCTGTCTTTGCTCCGGATTGTTCAGGTGTGTTTCTTGAAGGCAGCAGAATGTCGGGTTCAATTTTTTTTGATCCATTTTGCCACTCTTTTGTCTCTTAACTGGTGCATTTAGACCGTTGACATTGAGAGAGATTATTGTCATGGGATTTTGTGCCATCTTTCTGTATAGGTTTGTTGTTCTTTTGGGTTTTGTCTCGTCTTAGAGTAGCTCTTCCAGTCCTTTTTTTAAGGTTGGTTTTTGAGTTTACAAAGTTCCTAAGCTGTTGTTTATCCAAGAAGCTGTGTATCTGTCCTTCAAATCTGAGTGAGAGTTTAGCCGGATAAAGAATTCTTGTTGAGAGATCAAGTGAAAACATAGATCAGGAGGTCCTGTCAAAGGTGGGAAATTATCACAAACGTGTGGGATTCAGGAGGCTAGGTAAGACAGAAATGGAACAGTGTGCTAACAATTGTCGAGGGTACTAATGCCAACCTAGAACTGGGCATTAAATAGAGGCAAAAGGATACACATGACAACCCTTTATGTATGTTCTGTAATCCATAGTCTGGAGGAAGAAGAAAAGAAAGAGAGAAATGGAAGGAAATAAAGAACCTGCCATGGAGCAGGGCTGGGGGAGGGGGAGGGAACTGGGATGTTGGTGGTGGGAGATGGGCACTGGTGGAGGGATGGGTGCTGCAACATTGTTTGACCAAAACCCAAATATGAACTTTTTAATTGTATATCTTTGTAATTTTAAAAAATAAAAAATAAAAAAAAAAGAAACAGTCACTCATCCTATTGAAGGAACATTTTGAGGCGATCAGCTGAGAGCTAACAGCCGGAAATGCGATTATGGTCCAAAAGGAAGGACCAGGATACCATAACACTGCTAGTAATAATGTCCCAAGTCTCGTGAGAAACTAACTCAAAGTTTTCAGCCTGGGAGTAAGAGTAAAAAAAGAATTCTTAGCTGAGGAACTTCCATTCCATTGAGCTTTTTTTTTTGTTATATCCACTACGCCTTAGGGCTTGGAGGGTCTCTTCTGAGAAGTCTGCTCATAGTCGAATGGATGCTCCTTTGATACAATTCCCTTTTTCTTTGATCTTGCTGCCTGAAGAATTATGTCTCTGTCTAAAGCACCATTACTTTGAGTAGGATGTGCCTTGGGGGTCTCTCAATTGGGATCTCTTCTTGCTGGTACCCTTCGGGCTTCTTGGATCTGGGTGCCTTGTGTCCTTTAACTCAGGGAACTTTTCAGCAAGGATGTTTTTTACTTTTTTAGTTTCCTTGGGTTATTACCTGTCCTCTGGGACTCTGATGATTCTTATGTTGTTCCGCCGAATTCATTCCAATGTTCTCTTTCACTTCTGATCCATTTTCCGGTCTGTTTCCATCTTTATGTAGTTGCCTGAGTTCTTTCTGCAGCTCAGATCTTCAGTCTTACTTGATTCTCTCTTCTGCTGCTGTCATCCTACGGTTGGGAGGCCCTACTGTGTTTTTCCCATTTCATCTACTGAGTTTTTAGTGATGATATTTCATTTGCATTGGTCTCATTTCTGGTCTCATTTCCCTTCCATAATTTATTGACTGCCCATTCCACTGCTTCATTTTTGTCTTCCTGTATTTTATTGGTCATCTGCTCCATTTTTGTCCTTGACTCATGAAGCACCCTAACCATTTCTTCTTTGGATTTCTTGTCAGAGAGATTTTGCACGTCTGCATTATTTTTCAAGACTTCAGGGTTGGTTTCTTCATCTCTTTCTTGGTACTGAGGATCTGCATTGTTTCCCCATGGTGCTGCAGTATTCGGGATGGATTCCTCTGGGGTACTGTTTCTTTTTCTTGAAGGCATTACCTTCCTTGGTGTTGGATCTCCTTGTTTTTGTATTAATATGCGGCCACGTGAGTAGCACTGAGCGGCCGCCCATCCTTCAAGCCACGTCCCAGGGAGGGTACTGAGGCAGAAGCAGTCCAGGTGAGAGTTCAAAATGTCCATTTACTTCCACTTCCGCTCGGACTTCCGGGGACTGTAGTTTCTACCTTCTCCAGGGGCCTGGGGTTCTACCACCTCATGTCCCTCCTCTTACCTACTTTCAACACTCATTTACTCAGTTCTAATCTTTCCCTTTCTTTGAAGGGGGGTCCATCAAGGGGCCACAGCCTACATGACTTTAGGCGGACCCCTTAAAACAAAGGTTTCTTTTTTTAATGAGGACGAAGAAAGGTCCAGATAAAGCTGTGGACTCTTAGACAGAGATACCTTTGAGGAGAGGACAGGCAAGCAAAGAATTCAAATAAATAAAACATTTTCTGACTTGTGTCCAATTCTATGAGATAAAGAGATTTCTACAGAGGGTCATCTCTTGAAATAACTCTCAGCGGGGGAAACACTCTAGTTTTCTATTCTTCTATGTATTTGGACCACCTGTTCAACCTCGAGCCTCCACTGATCTAGTTATCCAGATAACAAAGCTGCACCTGGGCAATAGAAATAAAACAATATAAATATAAAACAAAGCTGCACAGGTCACATAAATTTACTACTTTACAATATATTTTATCATAAAAATGAAAAAACTTTTTATAAAAGTAATTTTTTCAAGTTGGGTTTTCAGGAAAATGAAACTAAGTAATTCTTAGATTTTTGCTTGAAAGGTATTCAATATAAACTGGAAATTTTAACTACAGGTCAAAGTTCATAGTGGCCCCTGTACTTTAGCAAGGAAAAGTGTTGCCCCATAGTAGTAATTCTTAGTTCATAGCTGTGAACAAATCAATGAGTGTTGAGCATTTAAGCAAGTTCCATTAAGTCATTGCCTGTAATATGTTACTTAAAGATTTGTGTGTCTAATATCTAGGACTCAAGGTGTGCCTTTCCCTTGAAGTATGAGTCTAGTGTATTCAAACCATTTTTAAAATGCTACCAATATTTCTAGACTCTAATGGTCACCTGTAGAGAATCCCTAATAAGAGTTCAAATATTTTCCCACTCAGATATACCAAATAGGAGTGGTTATTGCAAACTAAGATAATGGACAAAATAAAAATGCAATGGAGAAAATAATTAATAATAATAAATTATTATTTATAATAATAATAAATTCACTTGACTTCCCATTGATCATCTGTTTGCGCAAGCGGGCACCAGTAACATCTCAATACGTCCTGTCACATGCTAGAGAGCCCAAGGACATCTGCCTGCTCTCCGGGAACATAAGGAGCCTCAAAACCATTCCATCAGTCATGGGAAAGAGGTCTATAATTGTTACTGGTATTTGGCATATCAAATACAACATGGGTGGCTTGCCAGGCTTTGCCGTGCGGGTGGGATACTCTAGTAGTCAACTCCAAATTTCGAGCATTTATTGATGAACTGTGTGGCCGCAAAGTGGCCGAGCAGGCAGCAGCTCTGCCGCGTGTGTGTGTCTCTGGATGTGCATGCCTGGGCTGGGCTTGAAAAAGACTGCTGCAGGGTGGGTCACTGAGGAGCCGGACTGTGATCAGCTCTTCTGCTGGGTAGAGCTCTGATGAGAGGGGAGTCCACATGTGAAAAATGGTGGCCCTCATGGTGTGGGATTCCTCTGGCTTCTGCAAGGTTATGCTGGAGTGGCGGGCTAGAGTTAGAACATATCATCCCTCCCGGCACCTCGTGATCAGCTGGGCACAGGGAGAGCAGGCAGCAGCTCTGCCCCCATGTGGGGAGTCTCTGGATCGGCATACCTGGGCTGGGCTTGAAAAGACTGCTGCAGGGTGAGTCACCGACGATGAGGGCCACCATTTTCCACATTCAGAATCCCCTCTCATCAGAGCTCCACCCAGCAGAAGGCTGATCACAGCCCGCCTCGTCAATAATAAATTGTTATTCCTAATAATAAGCCGGCCTGTGGCTTTGAGTGTACCACCCTCGGGGTTATAGGACTGAGGGGCCTCTGTCAGGTCTCTGGTCCACCTCTATCCTGCTCTCTCCTGGCTCCCTGGGAGCCTCTCTCCTCTCTCCTCCCTCTCCCCTCTCTCTTCTCTCTCCCCCTCTCCTCTCCCCCCCTTCCCTCTCTCCTCCTCTCTCTCCTCTCCCTTCTCTCCCTCTCTCCTCTCCCCTCTCTCTCCTCCTCTCTCTCTCTTCCCTCTCTCCTCCTCTCTCCCTGTCTCCCTCTTTCTCCTCACTCTCCTCACCTCCCCCTCCTCTCCTCCTCCCCTCACCTTCTCTACCTCTCCTCCTCATTTCTCCTCCCCTCCCCCTCCTCTCTCCTCTCTTCTCTCCTCTCCTCTCCCTCTCCTCTCCTCTCACTCTCCTCTCCTCTCCTCCTCTCTCCCCTCTCCTCCTCCTCTCCTCTCCTCTCCTTCTCCTCTCCCTCTCCTCTCCTCCCCTCTCTCCTTTCCCTCCACTCCTCTCCCCTCCTCTCCTCTCCTCTCCTTCCCTCCTCATCACCTATTCTCCCCTCCCCTCCTCCTCTCCTCTCCTCTCCTTATCCTTCCCTTCCTCCTATCCCTCCTTTTACCTTTTCCCTCCTCTCCCTCCATTCCTCCCCCTCTGCTCCCCTACTCCCTCCCCCCACCTCCAGCTCAACCTCAGATCAGCCATGGCAACCCACTGAATTTAAGCATATTAGTCAGTGGAGAAAAAGAAACTAACCAGGATTCTCTCAGTAACGGGGAGTGTCAGGGAAGAACACAGCGGTGGGGCATGGGACATGTGGCATCTGGAAGACCCACATCCCGGAGCTTCTCGTGGGGGCCTAAGTCCTTCTGATCGAGGGTCCAGCTTATGAATGGTGTGAGGCCAGTCGTGGGCCCCCAGAGCGCCAGGCCCTGGACTTCCTGGAGTTGCGTTGCTTGGGAATGCAGCCAAAATAGGGTGGTAAACTCCGTCTAAGGCAAAATGCCAGCACAAGACCTATATTAACAAGTACTTTAAGGGAAAGTTGAAAAGAACTTTGAAGAGAGAGTTCAAGAGGGCATGAAATCATTAAGAGGTACATGGGTGGGGTACCACTTAATCAAGTGATGGGTAAAGTCTATATCAGGAGAAAAGAAATAATTTAGAGTGACTTTATTATTAAATGTGATAGTTGTTGGATTCTATGTGCTAATATTTTGTTGAGGATCTTTGTATCTCTGTTCATTGGGATATGACCCTGTAATTTTTTTTATTTGTGGTGTCTCTGTCTGTTTTCATATCAGGGTGATACTTGCCTCATAAAAACCGTTTGAGAGTATTTCTGTTTCTTCAATTTTCTGTAAAAGCGTATAAAAGAGGGGGCTGGAGAGATAGCACTGCAGGTAGGGAGTTTGCCTTGCACGAGGCTGACCTCATGCTCAATCCCCAGCATCCCATATGGTCCTCTGATCATCACCATAGGAGTAATTCCTGAGCACAGAGCTGGGAGAAACACTTGAGCATTGCCTGTGTGACCCATAAAGCAAAAATTGATTAATTAATTAATTGACTGATTGATTGATTAAAATATTGGCAGTAGGTCATTTTTAAAGGTTGGGGGAGAATTCATAACTGAATCCTTTTGGCCTGAAATATAAGTCTTTGGGAAGTCTTTTACCAATTTAATTTCCTTGATAGTGATAGGTCTGTTTAGGTATTCCAAATCTTAGCTCAGCTTTGGGAGGTTTTAGAAATTCTATAACTTATCCATTTCTTCTAAGTCCATTCTTTTGAGGTGTGTATATGCTCAGGTATGCCAGGCCAGAGACTCACAGACATGGGGCAGAGCTGCTACTTGCTCTTCCTGTGCCCAGCTGCTCACAAGGCACCCTGGAGGGATGGCAGATTCTAGCCCTGGCCCGCCACCCCAGCAGAGCCTTGCAACAAGCCAGACAACCCCCCACTCCATGAGGGCCTCCATTATCCACATCTGGACTTCTCTCGCATCAGAACTCCACCCAGCAGACCAGCCTATCACAGCCCGGCTCGCGCGGCCACAAGCTGCCGCCCGCTTTCATCAATAAATGCTGGACTTAGAGATGACTACAAAAGTATGCTACCTGCAGGGCAGAGCCTGGCAAGCTACCCGTGTTGTATTTGATATGCCAAATACCAGTAACAATTATAGATCTCATTCCGGAATGGATTGAGGCTCTTTATGTTCCTGGAGCAAGCAGATGCCCTTGGGCTCTACTAGCATGAGACAGGACATATGGAGATGTTACTGGGGCCCACTCGAGCAAATCGATGATGAACGGGAAGACAGTGACAGTGATACAGTGATACGGGTGGGGTCCGCACAGTCCCCCAGAGGATTCAACCCTGCAGCTTGTGACACACCATGCCTGAGTCCCAGCTAATCTTTCATGCCCCCCATTCCTCCCGACCTCTCCACCTATCTGCTCTCTGCCCCTTGCCTTCCAGCGGCAGGGATCACGAAGGGTGGTTGGGGGCAGGGTGGGGTCTGTGGGGCCTACACCCCACCCTCCCAGGCCAGCAACCAGCCACTGCTGGGCGCATTTCCACCAAGGCTGTGTATGGCTATCTGCTCCTGGATGGCCTGGAAGGCCTGGCAGGGAAGGTGGCTCAGGGACACAAGTCTATTTCAAGCCCAGGTATGCCTGATCCAGAGACTCAGAGACATGGGGTAGAGCTGCTACTGGCTCTCCCTGTGCCCAGCTGATCATGAGGCACCCAGAGGGAAGGAAGGTTCTAGTCCTGGTCCGCAATCCCAGCAGAGCCTCACAAGAAGCCAGAGGAATCCCCACACCATGAAGCCTGCCATTTTCAACATCCGAACTGCACAGCTCCTCAGAGCTCCACTCAGCAGAAAACCTGATCTTTTCCCATCTTGGTTCATCATTACATACACAAGATAAGGGGCTACTATAGGAGTATCCCACCTGCATGGCAGAGCCTGGCAAGCTACCCGTGTCATATTCGATATGCCAAGAACCAGTAATTCCCATGACCTGAAGGAATGGTTTGAGGCTCTTTGTGTTCCTGGATGGAGCAGTTGCCCTTGGGCTACACTAGCGTGTGACAGGGCATATGGAGATGTTACTGGTACGTCCTCAAGTAAATCAATGAACAATGGGAAGAAGACAAGTGATAAAACTGATACAATAATGTCGGGAAGCGCCCCCGGGGTGCCCGACAGTGCCGGGAAGCAAGTTCCCTTCTACCTCCAAGCCGGCGGGGAATGGATGAAGACTCAGGAATCCGGCGCAGATTTGAAAGGGCTTTACTATCACAGGTTCCAATATACAATCCAAGAGCAGGGAAAACCTCTGGACTCTGGGTTCCCAGCTAGGCCCCAGCCAGGTATAGGCTAAGATGGCTGCCACCACGTGGTGAGGCCCAACAGAGAATGGAGAGGACGGAGAATCAAAACACCAAGGGAAGCCGAAATGGCAAAAGAAAAAAAGAGAGAGCCTCTTTTTTCTTGCAGCTTATTTTATAGCTAGAAATCTGCCCAAACTCCCCAGCCCAGCCCATTCTGGGCTATCTAGAGATGAAAACAGGAAAATAGTTCTATAGAAATGTAGCAACTTCAGGAGGCCATCTGGCTGTTTACAAGGACCCAGAGCTAATTCAAAGCCTCCTAGCAGAGCTGGGAGAAGCTATAAGCTAAATGTAACTTCCCTAGCAGGAAGGATCAAATGCCTTCAGGTACTTTCTCCCAGCACCTCACCTAATGTCTTTAGCCAAAATCTGCCTGGAATTGCCTTTATAGGGTAGAGAAGGGGGTCTCTGAGATGCTTTTATAGGGTAGAGAAGGGGGTTTCTGAGATGGCATGTCTCTGTACTAATACTAATGCCAGTTAAATATTTCTCCAAGCCTTCACAAGAGTCTTGTCTACTTCACAGTAGTTTTGTATTTTAGTTGCCTTTGAGTTATCAGGGAGCCATGCTTGCTTGCTTGGAGGCAAACAGCATTTCTCTCTCGGTCTAATTACTTAGAGATCCAACATGGCCAGGCAAATATGCTGGTAAGATCTAGCTAGTCCCACGATGATTGTGGTAGCATGAGAGAATATTTATACCAGCCAGTACAGAATACATGGTCAGATAAGACTTCTCATTCAGACTATCCCCCTATCTATGAAGTGACCTGCAGGAGGCAATCCAGGGTAGATGCAGAGGCCTAGGCTTTTAGGTGTCCTGCAACAACTCCCCAGATTAGTTTACTATAAAAAATTGAAAAAAGTACAAAATATTTAGTAACATAGAAAATTAAGATAAGAAAAAACAATTCCAATTACAAAATGATAATACATGTTACTTTAGGATCCTAACTTGTGTTTGGACCTAAAGCAAAGTTCATGACAAAGTGTTTCTAGCTGTCTGATTATAACGGACTATAGTTTGTACTGTCCATAATTTGTGAGAGTCAATTTGCCATATTTTATATTAAGTCAGGTGTCTGGAACAAAGTCTGTGGGGCTACTTCTGGAACAGCAATAGGGGTAATCATATGGAGTATGAGTCTCTGGAGAGCAGCGATCAGGAACTCGTTGAATTGTCAGGAACACTGGATTGGGTCTCAGAAACACTGGAACAAGAGTCTTGAGCACTGGAACAGGGAGAGATATGGATAGAGAGAGACAGAGAGTGGGGGAGGAGGAGAGGTGTAGGAGGAGGAGTAGGAGGAGGAGAAGGCAAAGGATGAAGATAAGAAGAGTTGGAGAAGAGAAGTAAAAGAAAAAGAAAAGAAGAATAAAAAGAAAGGAAGAAAAGAAAGAAGGAAAAAGAAAGAATGAAAGAAAGACAGAGACAAAGAAGCAAAGAAAGAAAGAAACAAACAAAGAGACAAAGAAACAAGGAAACCAAGAAACCAAAAAACAATGAACAAAGAACAAGGAAACAAGAAACAAAGAACAAGGAAAGGAAAGAAAAAAGAAAAGGAAAAGGAAAGAAAAGGAAAGGAGAAAGAAGGGAGGAGGGGAAGGGGGAAGGGGGAAGGGGGGGGGGAGATGGAGGGGGGGCGAGGTGGCGAGGAGCAAGGGGGAGAAGGGAGAGAAGAAGGGGAGAAGAGGAAGAAGGGAAGAAGGAAGAAGGGGAAGAAGGAAGAAGGGGAAGAAGAAGGGGGAAGGGGAAGAAGGAGAAGAAGGAGAAGGGAAGGGGAAGAAGGGGAAGAGGAGAAGGGGGAAGAAGGGGAAGGGAAGAAAGGAAGGGAAGAAGGGGAAGGGGAAGAAGGGGAAGGGGAAGGAAGAAGGAAGGGGAAGGGGAAGAAGGAAGGGGAAGGGGAAGAAGAAGGGGAAGAGGAAGGGAAGAAGGGGGAAGAAGGGAGGGAAGAAGGGAAGGGAAGAAGGGGAAGAAGGGAAGGAGAAGAAGGAAGGAAGGAAGGGGAAGGGAAGGGGAAGAAGGGAAGAAGAAGGGAAAGAAGGGAAGGGGAAGGGGGAAGGGAAGAGAAGAAGGGAAGGGGGAAGAAGAGGAAGGAGAAGAAGGGGAAGGGAAGGGGAAGAAGGGAAAGGGAAGAAGGAAGGGAAAGGGAAAAGAAAAAAGAAAAGAAAAGAAGAAAAAGAGAAAAAGAAAAGAAAAGAAAGAAAAAGAAAAGAAAAGAAAAGAAAAAACAAACGAAGAAGAAAAAAGTGCCCACCTGAGATAGGAAAGCTCGCTGAGGGGAGAGAATATCTGGGGACATTGTTGGTGTATATGTGCACTGGTTGAGGGAGGGGTGCTCAAATACAATATGTCTGAAGCCTAATCATGAGCAGATTTGCAACTGTATATCTCATCTTGGAATAATAAAATTAAATTAAAAAGAACAATTTTAAAAATACAATACTTTATCCAAAAGTTCATCAGAGATTACTTTAAGATTATGGATACCAAGAAACAAGAGAACCTGGAAGAAATGGACAAATTCTTGAATTCCAATAGCCTCCCAAGGCTATAACAAGACCTGGACTACCCAAATAAGCCTATCACCAAGGAGGAAAGTTAAGCAGTAATGAAAAGTCTGCTAAACACAAAAAGCCCAGATCCAGATAGCTACGCTAGTGAATTCTACCAAATATTTAAGGATGACCTACTGCCAGTTATTTCCAAGCTGTTCCAGGAAATAGAAGAAACACAAACACTCCCAAATAACTCTCACGAGGCACATATCCCACTGGTACCCAAATCAGATAGAGATATCACACAAAAAAAGAAAAAACTACAGACCAAGTTCCCTGATGAACACAGATGCTAAGATATTCAACAAAAATACTATAAACAGAATCCAAAGACTCATCAACAAGAGCATACATCATGATTGAATAGGGTTCATCCCTGGAATGCAAGGATGGTTCAACATTCACATCAAAACTATACATTGTTTCACTGAATAATACATCACATCAATAAGAGAATAAACAAAGAGGCAAATGATCATATAAATAGATGCAGAAAAATCATTTGAAAAGATCTAAAACCCAATCATGTTGAAAATTCCCCATAAAATGGAAATTGAAGGAACCTTCAGGTAATATAGTCAAAACAATGTATCTAAAGTCCACAGCGAATGTCATTCTCAATGGAGACAAATTTAAAGCCTTTCCCATAAAACCGGGACAAGACAGTGCCTACTTCACCACTTCTATTAATATAGTACTGCAAGAATTTGAAAAAAAATAATTTGCAGTACTATATTGAATAGAATGGTGAGAGTAGGCATTTTCAATCGGACCAGGTATGCTGAAACAGAGACTCTCAGACATGGGGCAGAGCTGCTACTTGCTCTCCCTGTGCCCAGCTGCTCGTAAGGCGCCCGAGGGCATGGCGGGTTCTAGCCCTGGCCTGCGACCCCAGCAGAGCCTCACAACAAGCCAGACCACACTCCCCCTACTCCACGGGGCCCACCATTTTCCACTCCAGACTTCCCTTTCATCACAGCTCCACCCAGCAGACCAGTCTATCACAGCCCGGCTCTGTGGCTGCTGGTGGCTGCACGGTTCATCAATAAATGCTTTATTTAGAGGTGACTACAACAGTATGTCTACCCATTACGGCAAGCCTGGCAAGCTGCTCGTGTAGTATTTTATGGCGCCAAACACGAGTAACATTTATATTAAGTCTTTCCCGTGGACCTAAAATGATGGTTTGAGGCTCTTTTTTAAATTTTTATTTTTACAATTACAAAAGATATACAATTAAAAAGTTCATATTTGGGTTTTGGTCATACAGTGTTCCAGCACCCATCCCGCCACCAGTGCCCATCTCCCACCACCAACGTCCCCGGTTCCCTCCCCCCCCCCCAGCCCCCCTCCATGGCAGGTTCTTTATTTCTTTCCCTTTCTCTCTCTTTCTCTTTTCCTTCCCCTCCAGACTATGGATTACAGAACATACATTAAAGGGTTGTCATGTGTATCTTTTGCCTCTATTTAATGCTCAGTTCTAGGTTGGCATTAGTACCTTCGACAATTGTTAGCACACTGTTCCATTTTCTGTCTTACCTAGCCTCTGACTCCCACACGTTTGTGATAATTTCCACCTTTGACAAGACCTCCTGATATATGTTTCACTTGACCTTGGATATTGGTATCATAATATGTACATATATATTTATGTTATGCAAATAAATGCAGTCATTCTGTATCTGTCTCTCTCCTTCTGGCTAATTTCGCTCAACATAATCTTCTCCATGTCCATCCATTTATAGGCAAATTTTATAACTTCATTTTTCCTAACAGCTGCATAGTATTCCATTGTGTAGATGTACCAAAGCTTTTTTATCCAGTCATCGATTCTCGGGCACTCTGGTTGCTTCCAGATTCTGGCTATTGTGAATAATGCTGCTATGAACATAAAAGTAGGGATGGTGTTTCCGCTGCGTATTTTTGGTTTCCCAGAGTAGATTCCCAGGAGTGGTATGGCTGGGTCAAATGGGAGTTCAATTTCTAGTCTTTGGAGGAATGTCCATATTGTTTTCCAGAAAGGCTGTACCAGCCGGCATTCCCACCAACAATGGATGAGTGTCCCCTTTTCCCCACATCCACGCCAGCACTTGTTGTTCTTGCTCTTTTGAATATGTGCCAGTCTCTGTGGTGTAAAGTGGTATCTCATTGTTGTTTTGATTTGCATCTCTCTGATGATTAGTGATGATGAGCATTTTTTCATATGTTTTTTGGCCATTCGAATTTCTTCCTTGCTGAAGTTTCTGTTCATTTCTTCTCCCCATTTTTTGATGGGGTTGTTTGTTTTCTTCTTGTAAAAGTTCTACCAGTGCCTGATATATCCTGGATATTAACCCCTTATCAGATGGGTATTGGGGTGAATATTCTTTCCCATTCTGTGGACTGCTTTTGTATCTTAGTCACTGTTTCTTTTGAGGTGCAGAAGCTTTTTTAGTTTCCATGTAGTCCCATATGTTTATCTTTTCTTCTAGTTGCTTTGTTAGTGATGTTTCACCTTTGAAGATGCCTTTAGCTTCAATGTCGTGGAGGGTTTTTCCTATATTTTCTTCAATGTACTTTATGGATTCAAGTCTGATATTGAGATCTTTAATCCATTTTGATCTGATTTTTGTGCATGGTGTTAGACACAGGTCCAAATTCATTTTTTTACATGTCGCTGCCCAGTTTTCCCAACACCACTTGTTGAAGAGGCTTTCCTTACTCCATTTTAGACTCGCTGCACCTTTATCAAAGATTAAATGATCATGTGTTTGAGGTTGGGTGTCAGGATACTCAATTCTATTCCATAGGTCCACAGGTCTGTTTTTATTCCAATACCATGCTGTTTTAATTACTACTGCCTTGTAGTACAGTTTGAAGTTGGGAAAGGTGATGCCTCCCATCTTCTTTTTCCCGAGGATTGCTTTAGCTATCCTTGGGGGTTTATTGTTCCATACAAATTTCAGGAGCGTTTGGTCAATTTCTTTGAAGAATGTCATGGGTATCCTTATAGGGACTGCATTGAATCTGTACAGAGCTCTAGGGAGTATTACCATTTTGACAATGTTGATTCTCCCCCATCCATGAGCAGGGAATATGTTTCCATTTCCTTGTGTCCTCTTTTATCTCTTGGAGCAGTGTCTTGTAGTTTTCTTTGTACAGGTCCTTTACACACTTGGGTAAGTTGATTCCTAGGTATTTGATTTTCTGTGGCACAATTGTGAATGGAATTGTTTCCTTAATATCCCTTTCTTCTCTTTCGTTATTTGTATATGAGGAAAGCCACTGACTTTTGGGTGTTGATTTTGTATCCTGCCACTCTACTATATGTGTCTATTGTTTCTAGGGAGTTTTGGTAGAGAGTTTAGGGTTCTCTAGGTATAATATCATGTCATCTGCAAATAATGATAGCTTGACTTCCTTGCCTATCTGGATGCCCTTGATGTCCTTTTCTTCTCTGATTGCTATGGCAAGTACTTCCAGTACTATATTGAATAAAAAGAGGTGAGAGTGGGCAACCTTGTCTTGTCCCTGATCTCAGGGGAAGGGCTTTCAATTTTTCCCCATTGAGAATGATGCTCGCTGTGGGCTTTTTGGGTAGATGGCTGTAAACTATCTTGAGGAAAGTCCCTTCAATTCCCCATTTTCTGGAGGGTTTTAATCATGAACGGGTGCTGGATCTTGTCAAATGCTTTCTCTGCGTCTATTGATAGGATCATATGGTTTTATTTTTTTCTTTTATTGATATGATGTATTATGTTGATTGACTTGCGAATGTTGAACCATCCTTGCATTCCCGGATGAATCCTACTTGGTCATGATGTATAATCTTCTTGATGAGTCTTTGGATTCTGTTTGCTAGTATTTTGTTGAAGATCTTAGCATCCGTGTTCATCAGGGATATTGGTCTGTAGTTTTCTTTCTTTGTGTTGTCTCCTCCCTGCTTTGGGTATCAGGGGATATGTGCCTCGTAGAAGCTGTTTGGGAGTGTTTCTGTTTCTTCTATTTCCTGGAAGAGCTTGAAAAGGACTGGCAGTAGGTCCTCCTTAAAGGTTTGGTAGAGTTCACTAGTGAATCCGTCTGGACCTGGGCTTGTGGTTTGGGGCAGACTTTTAATTACTGGTTTCATTTCCTCAATGGTGATAGGCTTATTCAGGTATTGGGGGTCTTCTTGTTTCAGGGTGGGGAGGTTATAGGACTTTGGAGGAATTTATCCATTTCTTTTAGATTCTCATGTTTCAAGGCATTAGGCTCTCAAAGTAATCCTTCTTTTGGATTTCTGTGGTTTCTGCTGTGATGTCACCATTTTTATTTCTGATTCTGTTTATTTGGTTCTCTCTTTCCCTGTCCTTACAAGTCTTGCCAATGGGGCACTTAAAATGGTTTGCAATCTTGTTTATTTTTCAAAAACCAGCTCTTGGTTCCATTAATCTTTTGGATTTTTTTTGGCTTCCAACTCATTGATTTCCTCTCAAATTTCATTATTTCCTTTTCTGCCTGGTTGGGCTCCTTTTAAGCGTGGTCTTTTCTAATGTCTCAGCTGTGTAGTCAGGTTAGTTTATGGGGGCCCTTTCTTTTTTCCTGATGAATGCTTGCAGAGCTATAAACTTCCTCTTAACATGGCTTTTTGCCGTGTCCCACAAGCTCTATAGTTGGTGCCTCATTTTCATTTGTTTCTAGAAATCTTTGGATTTCCTGTTTGATTTTCTTCTATGACCCATTTGTTGTTCAGAGTAGCTGTTTAGTTTCCAGGTGTGTTTGGTTCTTGTGACTCCCATGTTTCTGTGTATGCAGTTAACTTCCCATTTTCAGTGCATCATGGTCTGAAAAGAGCTGGCTTTGACACAATTTCTTATCTTTCATTTTATTGAGTATGCTTTGTGGCCTGAGCATGTGGTCTATCTTGGAGAATGTTCCATGTGCGCACTGAGAAAATTGTGTTCAGCTTTTTGGCAAGAAAAGCCCTGTGTATATCCACTAGCTCTCTTTCTTCCATTTCTTCCTTCAGGGCCAATATTTCCTTGGTGAGTTTCAGTTTGTTGATCTATCGTTGATATAGAGCAGTGCTGAGTCTCCACCTAGCTCATTACTGTGCTACTGTTAATGTCTTCCTTGAGGTCTCTTAGCAGTTGTTTTATGGGGGTATTTTGCTGGCCTCCTGTTTGGGTGCATATATGTTTATTAGTGTACTTTAATTTCTTCCAGTGTACATACTCCTTAAGTAATAAGAAATGGCCTTTGCTTGTCTCTCTTAAACTTTTTTTTTTCAGCTAGTCTATAATGCACAATACTATATATGTAGCCATTACCCACAGCCTTTTTGAGGAGTTGTTTGTATTGGAGAATGGCTCTCTTCAAACCTTTGACTTTGAGTCTGTGTTTGTTCTGATTTAGATGCGTTTCTTGCAGATGCAGAAGGTTGGGTGCCCACTTTTAAACCTATTTTGTTACTCTGTGTCTCCTTAATTGGTGCATTTGCCCATTGAGATTGAGAGAGTATTGTCACTTGATTTGTGTCCATCTGTGTGTTGTGTGGCGCCCTATAGGGGTCCTGACGTGTGCCGAAGCGGAAGTTCTCTCA